>LPNX010749050.1:522285-630115 GCA_001517045.1 Pseudotsuga menziesii | reverse complement strand
CCTATTTATGCTAGTCTATAAAGAAACTTGCATATTTTTATAACATGAGTCAAGAATATTACTAGAAGTATGTAAGGAAGCTTGAATATGCTTGTTTTATGGTACATTGCAACAACCTATATCGTATTTAAATGGACATTTTTTAATTCATTTTTGTTTTAATTTCTTTCAAATTGTAATTATATTTGTTTTATCATATATTTTTATAGCAAAATTATCCTATTTCTATATATTTTCAATCTCTTCTTAGGAGGTACTAAGCAACTTTGTTGCTTACTCCACTTGTTTATTAATATTTTAGTTATTTGTTTTTTTTCTTCTAATTATTTATTAATATTTTAGCTATTTGTTTTGGAAATACATTTTTTATTTATATATTTTTATAATAATTTATTATATATTTTTCTTTTTAAATTATTAGAATAAAATCTTAGTTTTGTTTTTAATATTTTTCTAATGACTTATTATATATTTTTCTTTTTAAATTGTTAGAATAAAATTTTAGATTTGGTTAGTTGTAATTATTTTTCATTTATATATTTACACTTAAGATAATTTATAATTATTTTAAATTATTTGAATGATGCTTAAATTTAAATTTGGGTAATTACCATTATTGTAACACTCCGGTTTTGACCCCTTTTGCATTAAATGTATATGATGCATATATTGTAATTAATCGTGGTGTGGATCTAGAGGCAAAAGCCCCACCATCGATTTAGTGTTTTATGTTCCGATGATTAAAATCATTTCCAATGGTATATCGTGCTACCCGACACATTATAATTTTGGGATCATGTGAATATGCATTTTAATTAAAATACCCACAACCAGCTATGTCAATGCAACCATAATGAAAATGGCATGATTTCCTAAGGATAGGGGGGGGGGTGTCTAACCCTTGGGAGCCATTGGGGAGCGGCCAAGTGCCAATTGATAAACCCATTTAGATGTCAACCATCCTTTTTGTCTTACTCACCCTTTTTCCCTTGTCTCATTCAACCAACCGATTTAATTCTGCAGGAGTTGGTTGGGTAGTTATTGCCCTTGGGGAACGTATGCATGGGCAACCGTGAAAGTTGGAAGGACTGTCAGTCCTTTCCCACATGCAATCCCAGGGGCAAGGGGCATTCTCGTTTCCCTCACGGGATCAGGGAACCCATTCCATGATTCCACCTTCAGGCAGACGGTCATTCTCCTCACTCAGGGCATTCGTTCTTCCTCACGTAGGCAACCGTGTTTTGTTTTCCTTTGGATTTGGTTTGTGTCTGAATCCCTGGACGTTTTGGGTCTATGTATGTTGGAACCCTTCACGTTGTGGGTTTGGGTATGTGAATCCACCTTCACGCAGGTTGCATTCTTTTCCTCATGCAGCTAAGAGATCGCTACTGTTTTCCCCATGTTTTGGGGTTCTTACTGAGTCATTTTGGCCACGATAGGGCCATAAACGACTCTAGAGTCGAGTTGCTCAGTATGGGCTGTGTATTACCCATTTGTCATTCTGGTTTTGGTCTGTGGTGTTTTCCTATCAATCCCAGAGCTGTTGTTTTGTTGTGTGTGCACAGTGGTTGGTCCTTGGACTGTTTGGGAGTGGAAATGGAGCTTGAGTGTGCTTGATAAACCAAGTATGTGCAGGAGCCTCATAGACAGAGCTAGAGGGATAACTTTCTTCTTTACACCCCCTGAATAGTATTGGAAGGGAAGTCATGGCCTGAGGGACTATGCAGTAGAGAAGGGGATGATTCCTTGTGTTGGGTGTGCATGGATGTCTTAGAAGTCAGGCTAGCTCTGGTGCAGGTGTCCTTAGCTCTTCAGTGAGCTCACTAGCTTAGCAACCAATGTTTCCAGCTCCTGATAGCTTGATAAACCCAACTGTGTTGGCTTGGCTGAGTTGTGTATCCCTTGGCTATGTGTGAGCTTGCTAGTTTCCTTTCCCATGGGGAATCATGCCCATCTCGGGGGTGGCAGTGTTGCTGAGAGATTAAGGAGCACACTGGCCTATGGTTGGGTGGAATGTTGCAGTGGCATAGTTGGTTGCGGGACGAGCTTCTTCATAAGATAAGTATTCTTGTCTATTTCATCTTTGCAATTGTATTTGTTGTTCAATGAAAATGATGAACATGCTAAATGATTGAATGGAATGTAGTGGCTTCCGCTGTATGATAAATAATTATACATCTACGCATGTTTGAGTTCGAAGCGTTTCAATTTTTATCATGTGTATGTTCACAGGGCTAGTTGCCCGGATAGATAGCATTATGGTAGCGTCCTCTTCACCGATCAGAGGGTTGGAGACATTACAATTATAAATTCTAAGTTAATGCTAACAACTCACAAACCGATACTTAACAAAAACTAATAACTTAACAAAGAATATAATGTTTAAAAATACACTCGAAATGAGATCTTAAGTATACTATTTATTATTTAAACCACATTATTTTTATTAATAAAAAATAAATTTTCTAATAGGCCAAAATAAATGTGGGCCACAAAAACAACCTAATATAGGGGAGATGTTGTAATGTTCCTACCCAACAAAACACTAAAAAATAAAAAAAATTAATTATCGGCCAAAAAATGTCTATTGGTCATGCACATGGTTTTAACCATGTGCAAGGCCTCTTAAACAACCCATGGTTTTATTGTACATGGTTTATGAGGGCCTTGCAAATGGTTTTAAAACCATGTGCAAGGCCTCCTAAACAACCCATGGCTTTATTGTACATGGTTTAGGAGGTCGTTGAAAATGGTTTTAAACCATGTGCAAGGCCTCCTAAACAACCCATGGGTTTAGGAGGGCCTTGCACATGGTTTTAAAACCATGTATGGGGGAGATGTTGTAATGTATTTTTCTAACAAAATAAAAAATAATAAAAAATATTATATGTCGGCCATATAGTATTAAATATTAATAATAAAAATATTATATGTCGACCTTAAATAAAAAGACACGTGTTTTGGTCTGAATCATACTAAAGCTTTGCACCTCCAAAGATTTGATCCCTTTCAGCGCTTGATAGAGCCTAAAATTTGGATCTATGCTAGTTTTAATAAAACAAGGATATTAAACAAATATAAAAACAAAACCTAAAATTATGTTGTTATATTTTAGAAAGTAAAATGACATTTCATTATTGTGTTATTAACCTTCTATTCTATCCAATTTTTAATGGAAATAGGAAATATGATGATCAACCAATGTCAAATGGATTAGTGAAATATTGATTTTATTATTATTATAAAAAATATACATAATATTATCAATAATATTAATGATATTAATATTATTAATAATAATATTAAATTTATTAATATTATTAATAAAAAAACATTACTTTAAAAATGACCATTCATGCTGTTGATTTTATGATATGTAGAAGTGATTTTCTTTTATATGCAATCATTATTCTTCACTAAAATGATTAAATGTAAATTTCCTTTTTATAGACTATGGTGAATTCAACAAAGATTTTATTATGCAACTTCTTGTGTTGTGTGATTGAGCTCTTTGTGTTGTGTCATTGAGCTTTGAGCCAAAAGATGGCTTCTTATTCTTGACCATTTTCTTTCAAAGATGTTGTCTAAATGGATTCATCTTCCCCTTTGGCTCCCTCCTCAAGAATAATTATTGTGGGTTGATTGATCATTAACCCAATTATTTAAGTGAAATGGTGGACAGTTTCAAAGGAATTAATGGCTAAAAAACTGTCACCTTGTCTATTTATTTAATGGTTTACGACTATAAACATTTGTTCTTCATATGTATCGTGGATTCCATGCTCTCTCTATTTCAATGTTTATTTATGGTGTATTTCATTGACCTTGATAAACACAATATGATATTTGAAAGTGACCATGGCTTGCTAGCCTAAAGAGACACTTTTATTAAACCATGGTTCACAGAGTTTAATCTTACTTGTTTGTCTAGTACCACGACCCCTAGGTGGGTGTTGGTGAATATTCCCCTTTGTTGTGAATTATAAATGTGAATGGACAAATTAGATAAGCTTTTGAGTGTTTTCTAAAGCGTGAGATTGACCAGGCACAAAAGGGAATAATTACTTGTGCATGCCTTTCTGCCAAACTCGGCCTTAGGAAGGGAATCCCTAGAGTGGAACGACCCATGTTACATTTTTGAAACATGATTATGAGAATTTATATTTTAAAGGGAAATTCCACCAAGTGAAATGAAATTTGTAAGACGCATTTCCTAAGGCTTAATCTCATAAGGGAAAGCTAATAAACCTTGAGGCTGGAAGTAGTATCACACGATTCATGTAGCAATGATCAAAAGAAAGTAGTGTGCCCTAATAAATGTTCAAGTTTGAACTTTGATGTAAAAGATGACCTTGCACATATGATTACTTTAACAAATCTCAAGCCTTCAAACATAAATAGTTTTGATTAACAACATAGCTTAGACACCTTAGATTTAAAACATGCATAAATCCCTATATTTGAAAAAGGATGCAGTCTTCATGATTAATTAATGATTAATTATGATACAAGTTTACATAGCATTTTACTACAATCTCTACCAAACCCACACTATGTCACTAAGTAGATTGATACCAAAAAGACGAAAGTGAAAACAAAAATAGTTGACAATATAATTATTTCAAATCTCAACCTTTGATAGAATATTCAATAATTATCAAGTTATCAAATTGAATTAAAAATCTGATTGGGTTGAATACTTATGATTAACTATTTTTATTCTTTAAAGAAAAAAATCTGATTGAGTTGAATACTTATGATTAACTATTTTTATTCTTTGAAGAAATATAACATTTTAAGTAAAAACCATTAACCTCAATATCCTAATTTTATTAAAATAATAATGTGTATACATAATTTATTTATAAATAATAATTTGTATACATAATTTATTTATAAAAAGCTTATGATAAAAAATTCAAAAAAGAAAATGGCTTACCCACTTTTTGAAGGACATTTAGGTACGATTTTACCATTTATAAAATGATATTACAACGATGGTGTCAGGGAATAACAATGTGTGTTTTTAAAAACATTATGACTTTCTTTTTCAAATCATTTATTTTCCAAACATGTTAAAGTATAGAGTATTTAAGTTTATTTTAATTAATATTAAATTAGTAGTATATTTTTTAATCAATTTAAAATAGGATAGAAAAAGGTTATTTAAAATAATATTGTAAACCAAATTTTTATACTAACCATTTGGAAATGATTTTTAAAATTTGGAATTGAAATATATTTATTAATAACATAATAATTGAAATTCATTTTAAAATTTAAAATTTGTTTTTATTATTTAAAAATTGTTTTAATGACTTTTTTATAATTATCAAACTGAAAATTAAATTATCATCTATATTAAAATATGTGTAAAAGTTTATTTTAATTTTGAAAATCAAAATAAATTATTGCATTTATTAAAATACGAGTGAAAGTTTATTTTAATAAAGGTTTATTAGATATATAATATTATATGGAAATTAATGATGGTTTTTGAATTTGAATTATATTGAAGAAGAAGATGATGATTGTTAACATTTTTAGGACTACTTTAAGGAAAAAGAAAAGAAAAGAATTATTTAGTTTGCTTTAAAATTTTATTTTTATGCTTAAAAAACTTAAAGATAAGCATTTCTAACATTGTTGTCTTTTAAAACTCCCATGACTTTTATTTTATTTTATTTTATTTTTTAAGGATATATTGATCTTCTTTTTCAAAATAATACCATATAACTTAGTTAAGAGAGGATTAATTATAAATATTTGATAATTAGAAAGGTTATATTTATAACCAGTCAAAATTAAATAATTTATTTTAATAAAAAAAAGTAAATATATAATATTATATGGAGATTGCAGATAATTTTTAAAATTTAATTATATATATTTTTTAAAAGTTGGATTTATAACAAATTATTTTTATATTTATATAAAAAAAAGTTTAAAAGGATATATTTACTACGACCGTAGTAGACATTATAGAAGATTTTTGTATAAATAATTCCAAAAGACTCCTAAAGAGTGATTGAGACATGCAATGGTCAAGATGCCCTAGGATTGTGATGTGGATATAGTTTTAGTGCATTTTTTACTTTGGAAAGGTAATCAAAATTGAAAATCCATAAAAATAAAATAATATCACAATAAAGTAATATCCCTATAAGGTAAAGTAAAATAATATCACGATAAGGTAAGGTAGTATCATAAATCGTACACTTTAAATTAAAGAACAAAAGTTAGAAAAAAATATAATATTTATAAAACAAGCTATTTAAAAATTAACAATTAAACCATAGAAGTATCCATCTTTGAAAAGAAAACATATAAAACAAATTCAAATTCACATTGAATCCATTAAAAAATTACAACATATATTTATAAAAAATAAAATAATGACAACAAATATTAAAGTTAAAATCCATATACCTCATATGGTATGATATGTATTTCTTATCTTTGTATATGAAAAATCAATATAATGAATAAAAAATACTTTATCATCTCTTAGTTCCCTATAATATACTTTGCTTAATATAAATTTACATTTTTTAATAATAAATATAGGTTTTTATTAAAAACCTTATGTGTATCTATCTTTCCCATATCAATGTCATGGATGTTGGTAGTACTTTATGGGAGTTCATAATTATAATATGAGGTTGATAAGGTATTATAGATGGAATTTGATGAATAAATTGTTGCTACTATATAATTTGTTACCTAAATATGATCATTAAAAAATAAAAAAGGTTAGAAAACATAAAACATTTGATGAGTTTATGATTCTATAATATTGATTTCTTTATTAGAAATAGGTATATCATAGTGTTGAAAAGTAATTCTCTTTATCTTCCATTATTTAGGAGATGAGTTCATGATTATATAATGTGTGTTTCTTTATTAGAAGTAGGTATCAACATAGTTTTAATAAGTGATTCTCTTTACTTTTCATTATTTGTAAGATAAGCATATAGAATCTCATATAGGTTATTATATATTTTTTTTGTTCATGTTTGTTTTTTTAAAGTTTTTTTTTACAAATTGTACTTTTTATTAAAGATATATTTTTGAATGTATAAATAGATTAGGGATATTAAATATTTTTATTATAATTGATTTATACAATTTTAATTACCAATATTTACAATTCTTTTTTTTATAGATTTTAAACAATAATTATTATTAACAAAAAACAAGTTCAAATCATAACATGTTTAGATCATTATATCACAAATTTTCTACACAAAACTATATAGTAATAAGGTATAGCTTGAGTGAGCTTAATGGTTAAGAACACATGTTTCCTCCTACGAGGTGATAGGTTCAAACCCAAAGGGGAGTAGCATATGTACACCTTCGTAGAATTTAATAGTCAAATTGTTGCACAAAGGTGTATTCCTTGTCCCACAAGCAAGAGGTCCCACACACCAAATTGGTGTCTAACAAACATAGATCCATCATAAACATGAATCTATCAAGCACCGAGAGGCATCCAATTTCTTGAGGTGTTATTTTTTTAATGACATTTTATTTGGTTTTACATTTTTATTTTTTGAGCGGATATGGATTTTTTTAAATTTTTTTTATTGTTTTTTTTTAATGAGCTGACATAAAAAATATTAATTACTTTTTATTTTCATACATAACGTTCGTTCGTTACATGTAACATTACACATCTCCCCCATACTCAGTTGTAAGCACCTCACTACTCTTTGTGCAACTAGGTTCTGAACTTAGAAATATATTATTTTTATTATCATTATAATATGCTTCTAGTACAAATAAAACATCTTTGTAATTAGCATTTTGTGAGAGTTTATGTGGAAGCCCCATTAGTGCTCTCATGATGGCCTACTAATGTAGCTAAAGGCCAAACACCACGTTTGTCTTTTGAAGCTCTCGTGATGTCAATTACATCACGAATCATTGATTCATGGAAAAATTTATACTGAACACAATTTTTATTGTTAGGTCAAATGTCCAAAGGAATCCCACTCATATTGGCCATTAAATCTCTTGTTGATCCAATAGTGAACAAGCTTTCACTATGACATCCTCCTGATGGGTGATCCAACTGTACGACACGTGCTACTTGTTAACCTCTCTAGAATTGGAACACAAGTGAAATTTAAACTCTCACAACTCCCAAAAATCCCTTCCTTCTCTTATGATATGGTCTTGAGTTCCCTTTACTCTACTTGGGCATGTGACTATGTTCGCACAACATTGACTTGAAATATTGATGATGTACTATGAATTCGTTGTAAGTTGCAAAATTTAAATGAATTAAATGCACAATGTGCAACCATGCTAGCTCAACCTAAATCAACTATAACTAATTGGAGTCAAACCAACTAAATCCATAGTTAAAGGAATTGAAACTAAAAATGAAACTTTTCAGTGTCAGGGAAGTGTCTACACCAAACCCCCTTATTAATTGAATGTGGGCATCTTGCTCATAGGATGGATGTTAAGAACCTTACAACAATGTATCAATAACATTTTCCAAACTCTCTCTTTCATATCCATGTTGCACATCAAAAAATATATTCCTTCCAACAAACTAAGTACTCCTTGTACTCTTATTTTCTTGACTGTTTGAAAACTTGCTCCTCTAAGTTTGAAGGCATTTAAGCTTGCCTTTGAAGCAAATTTGGTTTCCACTTTTGTTTTTTGTATCTTCTTTAAACGTGTGACAATGATGGCCACATTAGAGAGAAGTTAGGTGCAAGACGGAATAATAGCAAGTGAGGATAATTAAGTGCACAAATTTTGCTATTCCCTCTATTTACAATGACATTTCATCATTTCTTGATTTGGGCAAAATGTTCTCCATTGCATCTTTGATAGTGAAACATCTATCCTGGAATATGGAAATGAAGTGAACCACCCAAAATTTATGTTATTTCATTGTTCTCTTCATGGAATTTCAATGATGAGGAAGAAGCTCTTCATGACATCTATTTTACTGTTTCTCCTTTTCACGTCATCACATTTACTTTACTTTCCATTGTATTATTTTTCCTTTCGATGTTCCTTTGCACCTTTTGGGGCAACTAACCTTTTTCCACTCCTTGGATCCTAAATCATATTATTGATGTAGAACCCTTTTCCAAGCAACCATTACAATGGAATGGACAACTAGATGTACACAAGACAACGACCATTTTGTACCATCCTACTACACTTTGAGTTCAGTGCATAAAAATTCCAACTTCATGATTTGAGATAAAAAAAAGTAGTGATGAAAATGAATAAAACTGGACAATGCTCTCCAACAAATTTCGACTAGTAAGTGAGATGCACATGACCTAGCCTGCGCCATGGGAGGATAATCAAGTATACACACAAATCCTGTTGTGACTCTAATGGATCTTGTTTCTATTTTCTTCATGTAGTTGTTGTTATATGTGTATGTGATGGACAACCTAATGGATAATTTGAATTGTATTAAGAGTAAATATTTTAATCCGTTAGTTTATTTTAGGTCTTGATGATTAAGGAGAGATTTTAACTTGATATGGTCATCATTTAACCCTCTATACATGTTTCCCAACTTTTTCAATCAATTGAAGAAAACCAAAATAGGTTGCAAGCAAGAGGAAATTTTAGTCCTATCTTCTAGTTTGAAATACATTGTAACATGTGCTCCCTATAACATTTAGTTAACATCTCGATCTTTAAATTACACATCATGATGTATCAATTTCGAAATCATTTTGAACAATGCAAGCTGTAAAATTCATCCCATTCATAAGTAGTACATAACAAAATCTCCTCTGGAGCAAAGATGATTACAACCATTAATTCCATATATTATTCTTCAATACTTATTTTCGTATAGAGAAAGAGGATCATTAATCCAACTAATCTAAACCCTATTGTAGGCACCCTACTGAGTAGTTATCATATTTGTAGTGGGCACACTTCATGAACTTCTAATTTCTGACTATGGGAGATCTTATTTTTTTTTTCCAAGAAAAAAAAGTGTAATTTCATTCATCTTTCGAGATCAAAATTACATTCTGAATATTCACTAAAGTGTGAATTCTGGTCCACCCAAAAACTGGTTCCATTCGAGATACTGTAAAGTCTTCTGTTAGTAAATTCTAAAAGAGCATATGCAGATGCTTTTTCAACATTTTTATGATCGGTTCATAGTTCTGATCATATATCAACAAAACAAAAAAGAAGTCTGATATAACATTTACTGTTCGTGCTACAACACTGCCTTCTATATATAAAACAAAATGTGCATACGTAGATGCGATCCAACATAATTATGGTCGAAACCATAGCTCCTTACCACTGCAAAGAAGATGTTTAATGATCTAAAACCATAATAGGGAACTGAATACTGCCTCAAAAGATCAATAAAAGCCTGTCGCAATTCAAAAGAGTTCTATGAACAGCCTGTGGTAATAGGCCTGCATTCTGCCATTATTTGTTTCTTTCACTGTCCATAAACCTTCTGCCAGCCGGAGCCCATCCTTGGAAGCCTTGTCCGCTTCCTTGTTTTTTTCCCTGTACACATGCCTGCATGTAAAAAGGTCAAGACATTGTAGAAGCTGCCGGATAGAGTAAATAATATGTGCTAGTCTCAAGTGTCGGCATTCTTGAGTCTGATTGATCCAATTTGTAACATTCATTGAGTCTCCCAAGAAATTTAGTTCAGTGCATCCTTTTTCTAATGCAAACATCAGAAGTAATTTTAGGCTCATTAACTCAGCGAAATTATTTGTGCCCCCCCCAAGTCCCATTGACAGAAAGAAGAAATGTGACCCAGATAAGTGAAAAAATGCGCCTCCTCCACACAGATTATTTTGTGCTGCCCCATCGAAGAAATCCCACGGCTTGGTTCTGTCTAAATCGACTTCTAAATGCCTTCGTTCTCTTGCAGCTCTTATGTGAACAGGAAAAGAGTTGTAGAACCCCACAACCAAAGCCCCTGTGACAGCCGGGGTACTAGATGAATCCTTGAAAATTGCCTTATTACGTGCTATCCATATCCCCCAAATGACCAACAGCGGTAATATTTTAAATTATTTTTGTGGTGTCCTCCTCCACCAAGATTCCCACGCAGCCCCAATAGAATCCCCTTCCCACTGGCAATTGAAACCAACCAACGTGGAAACTTCCCTCCAGACTTCAGATGAGAAACATCATGTATAAAATAGATGATGTGTGGTTTCCATCTCCCTTTTACACATCACACACCAGCCCGACCCTTGAAAAGTTCGCTTCTGTAGCACGTCCCAGATAGGTACCTTGTTATTTAATATGCACCACATAAACAACTTAGTTTTAGCTAGACATTTAAGCTTCCACAAGGGCCTCCACCACTAGAATTCTTCCCTTTGTTCCACCCCCACGCTTAGGAATAAATACCCAGCCTTAGGGGTGTATGCACCACCTGGATCTGCATCCCACACCAGTAAATCCTCATGATCTGAAAGTATAATATGGGCCTTGTCCAGTTCCCTTATGTAAATATCCACATATCCAGTCTCCTGTTCCCTCAGCCCTAAGGATTTGGCCCTTCTCCATACTTGTGTCCACTGTTCAGCAGGCCTTGGAACAACAAGATGATTTAGTGTGGATATCCCTACATGATCGAGAGCCTCAATAACATCAATTGGAAGAAGATGCTGATGTGTGCTGCCCAGCCAGGGATCCCTACCAATCAGATCACTTTCTCCATTTCCAATATCCCATGCGAGATTGTTTTCGATCAAATTAAAAGATTTAACAATCGCTTTCCAGATCACCGATCCCCCTAAATGTGTTTTCCTAGGATTTCTGATCCAGTCTAAAATACCCTCCCCAGGGAGATATTTCTGTTTTATCACCCGCGTCCACAAACTGCTGGATTTCACCAACCTCCAACCTCCCTTAGCAGCCAAGGCTTTTGAGAATAAGAAGATGTCCTTTAGCCCCCATCCTCCTAATCCTTTTGGGACTACAATCCTTTTCCAATCATCCCAAGGAGTAGTCTGGTCTTCCTTTTTTCCACTCCATAGAAATCTGAAGCAGATCCTCCTAATCCTTTCAAGGATCCCTTTCGGTATCCAGGAAAGAGCCATCCAATATACCGGTATTGCCTCTAGCACAGCTTTAACTAAAACTAATCTTCCAGCACGAGATAGCCACTTGTGACTCCAGACTTTTAATTGTTTTTCAACCTTCCCAACCAGCCAGAACCAGTCCTGCTTCCGATATAAGTTTGCTTTCAGAGAGAAACCAAGGTATTTGAGCCCTTCATCCAGTCTAGCTGTGGGAAAGGGAAATATCCTCGTAAGCTCAGCCTCCTCTTCCGGTCTTAACAAATGGGTAGTCAATGTAGATTTACCATAATTAATCTCCATACCTGTAGCCTTTGAGAAGAGTTCAAAAATCTCCTGCAGAGCTCGAGTCTCTCTTCTAGCACCAGAGCAAAATATCAGAACATCATCCACAAAGAGCAAATGTGTAATATTTAAATTTGGAGCTAGTCGTATCCCGTAGAATCGTCCTTCTGCTCTAGCTGCTCTTATAGCCCTGCTAAGTCCTTCAGTAATAGGAAGGAAAAGTAGTGGAGACAAGGGGCACCCTTGTCTTAATCCTCTCTCCGCATGAAAAAAAGGAGAGGCCGCTCCATTGATCAGCACCGAAAAAGAGACAGTAGTTATACAAGACATAATCCAACGAATAAAATTGATACCGAAACCAAGATGGGTTAGGAGCAACCTCAGATAAAGCCAACTAACTCTGTCATATGCCTTGGAGAGATCAATTTTAAAAATAGCCCCCTTCAGCCTTCTGGTTTTTAAACTATGAAGACCTTCCTGCGCTACCCCAATTGCCTCATGGATCTAACGCCCTTCCAGGAAGCCAAACTGTTCAGTTGAGACATGAGCTGAAAGGATTGTTTTCAATCTTAGGGCAATTACTTTTGAAATAATCTTATAGACACAATTACACAGGGAGATCGGCCTGAAGTCATTGAGAGAAGTTGCATTATCAGACTTTGGGATGAGAGCAATAAAAGTAGAATTGAAACTAGCCAGAATCCAACCAGCCAACCTTGAATCTTCTATCACCTGCAAAAGATCCCTCCCCAGTATATCAAAGAGATCCAGAAAGAAATCAATCGTCCATCCATCTGGCCCTGGGCTTTTATCTTTCTGAAAACTTCCCAGTACAACCTTGAGTTCTTCTTCCGTTAATTCCTTCATGAGATCCCTATTGTCCTCCTCATCCACAAAACGAGGAAACATCTAAGACAATCTAATTACCTCCTCGATTGATTCCTGGGGAGGAGCTTTGAACAACTACTGAAAGTGGTTGACCCCGCATCTGGCCTTCTCTTCAAAAGATACATGAGTACCCTCCTCATCCTGTAGACTCCAAATAGTATTTGCCACCTTCCTTCCTCTAGCATAGGCATGAAAAAATTTGGTGTTATCATCCCCACATTCCAACCAGATAGCCCTGCTTTTGAGTCTCCATGCTTCCTCCTTATCTAGCAGAAGGGTATTACATCTGCCCTCCAACCTTGTCAATTGCTCCTTGGATTCTAATGATGTAAACCCACCTCCTTCTCCTTCATAGATCAACAGTAGTTCTGCTTCTACATTCTTCAGTTCAGCATCGTCTCTATTTCTCTTTGCGACTGCCCACTCCTTGATTAGCACTTTAAGTCTTTTGATATTCTCTGCAAACTGGATGGCAGCCGATCTTTCATTATCCCCTTCTACCGGGTTCCAGTGAGTGAGGAAGAGAGTTTTGAAGGTCTCATCCTGAAACCAAGACTTATTGAATTTTAAAGGGATCGGAGGATTGATGGGCCCCTTCTTGATTTCAAAGAAAATAGGAAAATGGTCTGATAAACCCCCACTGCCCACCCATTGTCTTACCAGGAAGAATCTATCCACCAGCTGCTCTGCTGCCAAAAAACGATCTATTCGTTTCACCACCCTAGCATCCCCACTCCGGTTGTTTCTCCAGGTCGGTTTTAATTTAACAGACTTGATTTCCAGCAAACCCTTCTCTATCAGTTTCTGAACAAAATAACCCGCCAAAGAATCCACCTGGGCATGTGGCCCCCAAACCTCATTGTGCCCCAGCGAGAAATTTAAATCTCCACCCAGCACAACTGTGTCTCCATTCACCAGAGGGTTTTGTAAAAGAGAGTCCCAGAAAGGAGCTCTATTAAGGTAAGGCCCATAGACATTTACCACAGAGAGGGAAATCCCCAATTCTTCAACAAAAACCTCAATACCCAACACAGCCTCTGTGCCCCAGGCATTAATCAACTTAACACAACTATTTTTCCAACCCACCGCCAAGCCCCCGGAACGACCTCTTGCATCCACAGTCACAAAAGACCACCCTGGAATCCAATTTTGCAGTCTCTCCTAAATCACTTCTCCTACTCCTAAAGTCTCTTGTAGCAAAATCACATCCGGCCGTTCAAGAGTAAGCACCCTGATGAAGGCTGATTTCTTGCCAGGCCCAGCCAGCCCCCGACAGTTAAAAGACAGGATCTTCATACACGGCCTTTCTTCTTGGCCTTCTCCGCTCTAAGGGCCTTTTCAATCGAAATTTGTTTTCCTCCCAAAAGATCCTCCCTAGCTTTGGACTGAGCCTTAAAGATATTTGTCTTTCTGCCCCACCCTCTTCTCAGAGGCGAAGGATTTTTCCCAACCCAGATGAAGGCTTTTGACAAGATCTTAAAAAATAACCCGAGTCCGTGGAGTCTGGTGGAGAGGGGCAGGACTCTTCAGGAAGAGAGACAGGGTCTGGTTCCAAAACAACAGAGGAGGGTTCAACCATAGCATACAGACGGTCTGGTTTGAAAACAGTAGAAGCAATAGCAGATTGTGAACCCATCCCCGGGACAGTATCAGCATAGACATGGTGAACAGGGAGAGGCAAAGAAGTTCCATTCTGACCCGAAAGGGAAAGCTTCCTCAGACCTTCAATCCAATCGAAACCAAGAAAGGAAACATTATTCAAAAACAAATTAACATTTGACAGGAGGGGAAAAGAGGGTGTACCAGGACCAGAAAGATCCCCTGAAGCAAACCCAATTACCGGAATTGTGTCCTGTACCGTCGATTCTTTAGCCCCTTCGTCCAGCAATGCTGCAGGAAAATGCAGCTCTTCAGAGGACAGTTCGCTGCCCAATTCATCCGCAGTGGTCTGGGCCGAGCCAGAGGAAACAACAAACTTCTCCAAAGGTCCCTTACGCTCAGCCCCAGGACCTTTCCGTCTACTCAAGGACCGCCCCGACAGAGAGCATACTGATACCAGATGCCCATAATCATGACACCGTCTACAGTAGAAAGGAACAGTCTCGTATTCCAGTAATTGAGGGATGACCACCGGACCCCATTCCAAATTTATTGATTCTTCCAGACCCTCCCTGAGGTTTATGTTTACCAAAATCCTGGCGACCTTCTTCTCCTTTGTTTCTAGGAATGAGAGATCCGCCTCCAGGAATGTCCCAAGAATATCACCTATTCGTCTGAAGTGATACAAATCCCAAAAATGTAAAGGAAGAGTTGGCAATCTCACCCAGATAGGTAAGACATCCACCCTTTATTTGCTGGCATCAAACAAAGGGCTCCATGGTTTCAGAAGAACGGGAGAATGGTCAATATGCCAGCTTTTGTTCTGTATCCATCTTAAATCCTCCTCCTTCTCCAAAGTGACCGCAAACCAGCCTCTATTTAACATCTCCACCTCTGGAACGTAGCCACACTGAGATCCCCATGACGCCGCAGCCCAATCCACAATAGTTTTTTTCGCAAAATTTCTTCCCAAGACCCTCCCAAACAAAGTACACTTCGCCATCTTCAGCACGCTGTCCCAGGCTAAATCTTCACTGACCGCATAGTTCCGGACCAGCTTCTTTTTTATCCAATTCTTTCTTCGCTTCTTTGATTCTCCACTATCCACCGCTTGCCTCCCAATAAATTCACCTGAAACCCTTGAACATCCACCAAATAAGTCCCTTCTCGGAGACCCAAATCCTCTTTGTTCGGCTATGTCCAACGGCACCCTCCACTCCTCATCCGATGTTTCTCTGCTTGAAACCTGACCCTGCAAGACCTGACCAGCCTCCCCAGCATCTGACCTTGGAACGTTACCCTTCACAGCCTCGAACCCTTCCTAAGTAACTATGGGAGATCTTATTGTATCACATTCAAACATTACATATTTTCCATAGTTACAATAAAATATACCCATGATATGTATATATTGTAGTATATCCAAAAAAAATATTGTATCCATAAAACTTAATTTATAGAGAAAGTGGATTGTTAATACAGATAAACTAAACCTTGTCTGAGGAACCCTACTGAGTAGTTATTATATTTGTAGTGGGAACACTTTGTCAGTTTCCAACTTTTGGTTGTGGTACATATTATTGTATCACATTCAAACATTACATATCTTCCAAAGTTACAATAACATATACAAATGATCCATATCTCTATATTTCAGTGAACCATGTTGACCCTAACCAACCTTTCTTTAATCTCAATTAGTTTCCCCATCCTCTTTGCTTATGTGAGGTAGGTTGTTTCAATTTGTAGCCTATTATGTAGTTATGCCTTGACTATGACTAGTGTATCCTCTTCCACCTCTTCTTTTAAACCAGGAATTACGAGGTTCAAGGCTCATTTGTTGCACTCATGATCTAATTCTAATGGCTTACTCATTTCCTCCTTAATGGGTTTGATATATCTAATTGACCTTCTAGACTATTTAGGGTCAGATTTTTAGATACTTTTTCTTCTTGGTCTTTTATCATTCCTTTGAATTTAAAATTTTCTTGCATATCAACATCTCCTTGATGGGTTGACTATTTGGTTTGTTGGATTTGTTTTTCAATTACCTATAATCTAGTCTCCATTAATACCATATTATTCTCCATCACTTTTATCTTATTGTCAATCTGTTTTTGAATTTTGTCTTCAAAGGATGCAAATTTATTATTGAGCATGGTTGCATGTTTATTTTCTAGCATGGTTGCAAATTTATTATAGAGCATGGCAACAAATTTATTTTCAAGTATGGATTCTAACTCTATCTGAAGTTTAACATCTCTTTGTTCTATACTTTTCTGTAATGAGTCTATAGGATGATCGAGGCTTTGTAGGGTAGTTGTGATAGGTCTCCTTTTCACTGTTTTTGGAATATGCAATGAATTGTTCATATTTGTGTGTGTGTGTGTAAGAACAAATAAAAAAGGAAAAAGAAAGGAACTTGTGCACCAGATATATTTGTGTGCCATAGATCAAAATATACCCTAGTCATATATTACAGATAAGAGGATTCCCTACCCGCAGGTCCAAACGATGCCCTAGAAACATATTAATAGTTGCATAATTTGTTCCCTCGACCTCATGAGGGATTGGTCTTGTAACTCTCAAGTTGCTAATGACTAGTTGTCTCCATAGGCGGGTCAAACTGGATGCTAGGATAGGGTGTCACACTTAATGAAATATACTGTTCAGTAGCTGCATGTCATGCAGGCATAGCCAAACCAATTTCAATGTTTGGAACCTTGGAGCTTGAGTCTCCCCATCCACTTGTTTCGCGGATTGGGTCTCATCACTCACTTGCAATGGAGAATTGATGATAAAACTATTAAATATTTTAAAAATATGTAATTATTTGCTTAGTTTTTTTGTTGTTACATAATTCACAAATTACCATTAATGACATTTTATCTCTACAATTTCACTACATCTTATTTCTATAATTCAACTAAAAAACTTATTACTATTTTTTATCACACTTTTATCATTAAAGAAATTCAATTAAAAAAATTATTACTGATTTTTATCACATTTTTACTTCAAAACAGATATTAAGTAGCTTTTCTTCTCATTCTGTTAGCGCCGGGATTGAGCCCATAGGTCGGGCGGAAAAGGGTTCTCTCCCGGTAAACAACAAAACCGCTTTAGATTGCGCCTCTGGCCCTGCACAGTCAGAGAGGGATCTCTCGCTTGTTTTCAGGTTTATTTCATGTAGGATATTCAATCAAGAATGGTCAGGAGGCCAGACTCTTGAATGGGGCAGGTGCATTAATGTAAGATGTAGGTGGGACCATCAGAGTAAGGAACCATTAGGCAATGGTGTTGGAGGTCCGGGTAGGGAACATATTGCAGGAGGTAAAGAATGGTGTAAATTTACAAACAGAGGCAAGATAGCCGTCGATCTTGCAATAAGGAGATATTTAGCAGGTGATTAGTAGATGAGAGGGAACAATCCATCACGCAAAGCACCAACAAGATGAATTCTACGTAACTTTAGAAGAAAACTTAAATGAATATATGAAGAAACAGACGGAGCATAGCATGTATGAATTCCAAACTGTTATACACTCATTTCAGACATGAAAGAAATTAACAAACTGGAATGAAAATGAGATGAACATTTCACGTAAAGAGATTACATATTGAAAGAAGCAACGCCACATGAATGTCTACCTTTAAAGACAATCCTTCCTCTACAAATTTATTCATAACACGGAAATCAGAGACTAATTACAATGGAGAGCCTAAGCCCTTGAAAGTTTCCCAACCAACCCGTATCTCCCTCTATCGGGAGTGTATTTATACATTTCAATGCTGAGATTACTCCCCGAAACAAACCTAAAAACTATTTCTAGTTGCAATCAAACATTAACAGTTTAGAGAGTGGAACTATCGCCACGATTTACAAATATGAACAAACATTATGGGGCTACCACACATGGTAATTCAGAATGACAGCGCAGAGTTTTCTTTGTTCGTGTAATTTGACATAGAAACGATCTTTACATTGCTTACTGGTGATCTGTTGCTGACTCAGAGTGCTCTTTGACGCGCTTTTCTACCTCCTTTGACTAGCCCGCTTCCTTCAGACCATGGGGCTCAAAGGCTGACAATAAAATCCCCGCTCCGGTGCTCAGCCTTTTTCCCAACCACTCCTTCATCTGGTAACATTGTTATAGGGAGGAACTGAAAAAAGGGTGGCCATGCATTAGATGATGATAAAAGAGGTTTATCATTCTTGTACTACTCTCTCTCTTCTATGAGGAGGGTTTTCTCATAGGACATGTAACTGGGCGTATGTTTGACCTCCTCCTCGCCCACGACAAAGTTGTTAAGTGGAGATTAGAGGGGGGGTGATGAAGGATTTAGACCTCTGCTGTTCCAGACCGAGCATTTTCTCCAACAGCGCAGCCACCATTATGTGTCGGGACTTCAGAGGCTATGAATGCAACTGGAGGTGTCGGAGGGACGTCCATGGGATGTAAAAACCCATGCACAACACATATAAAGGTAGGGCTGTGTGGAAATAGGTGAATCCCTCTAGGTATTTAACATCTGTGCCCTGGTGGTTGGCAATTTCCTGGTGTAGACAACCAGGATGATGAAGAAACACAATTTTATGTTCGCCAACCATTAGTACCCCTTGTCAAACTAACTTCTCAAACCACACAGCCATGGTTATTTGCGAAAGAACTCAACACTTATCATAATTCAACCTCTATCCCCCACCGTCTATGCATTTCCGTACTTCAACAACTTCAGAGGATGACACTATATAGGGCTAGCCGAAACAGCCTGGAGAAGGCTATACTCTTGAACACTGGTCGTCGTGACAATAGCATGTGTGATGCCATGATGAGGATCCTCTCCTCTAATGTTCAATTATCTTATCTAATATGGATAAGACTTTAAGCAATTTCCCGCGTGGCTGCCCAGCTGGTTTAAAGCATTTGGATCTGACCTTTCTTTCCTTTTCTCCCATTGTGACGGTGGCATTGAGTGGATTCAGTTCGCGGCGTCTCTTCACTTTGTGTAGATGTCAGATTCGTTATTTCAAAAACCTAAACTACCTGCTTCCCTACTGGTTTTTTCTACGTGAGCCATGTGCCTAACTTGTGGAGCCGGGGAAGTCAGTGTCATTGTTCATGATATTTGCCTTAGGCCTATTAGGAATGGCGTCAAGGAATTAAGTAATCCACCAGGGGGAAAATCGTGTGTGGGAACGTCTATTCCACTGTCAGATCTGCATTGGATGTTATACCTATAGCCTTGAGGCCTTTTCAGCCCTCCAAATTGGGGGTCTTCCACATCCGTCGCCCACGTTTCTTCAACTTAAGCCGCCAATTCCTCTTTCCTGGATCCAACGAGCAGCTTCAGACCGTGGCGTGTTCTTACCCGTTGATTTAGATTGACCTTCCCATGTGACCGTCGATCTGAGTGGGTCCTATCACCTCTTCGTGAATTGAGATCCTGATGTCATCTACGCTAGTTCAGATCATGAAAAGGGCCACAACCGTGGATCTACCTCTGCTCTTGTCGTGACCGTTGATTCTTTGCAGCCGATACCACTTTTTGCGATTTGGAATCGTGACTTCCTCCACACAAGTTTGGCTTGCGAAATCAGCTGGGGCTGTAGATCCACTTCTGTTTTCATCCCTGCCATCAGATACTTCTGCCCTTTAACTTGTTTCGTGATTTGGGAAATTTCCTTCTATCGAGCATGTTTGCTCAGCGAAATTGTTTTGGGCCGTCGATCGGGATTCGCCTTGATCTTGGCCCTTCATTGTTTGCCAGTTTTAGCAGACTCTTCAAATGCCAAACTTTGACCATTCTCTCACGTCTTTTGGCCAAAAACACGCTCTATCATCGCTCTTCTTCCTTATGCTCCTGGATAATTGGTCTACGGCGCCTTTCTCTATCATTGTCGCGACTGCAAGTCTTTACCTCCAGATGAATCTACCACCATAGATTGAGCTCTCTTCATCATCTGACGGTATCCAAACATTGAAAATGTGCCTCTGATAATCTGAAGGGGCGCTCACATAATTTTAAAATGAACAAGACCCTTTTCGAGCTCTGTTAGGCCCATAAATCGACTGTTGCAAACGGAGTGCTAACACATTCCACCTTTTTTTTTTAATATGTTGCATTTAGATTAAATTCACATACTTAATTTCACAAATCACATGCTATCTACCCGAATACAATTAAATAAAAAGGAATGGGAGTAGTCCTTAAATTCCTGGATATGCGTGTAAGTTTGACATAACATAAAAGCTAACGTAATACACAGTATGAAATTAAGGGATTTACTTACCCAAATTAAAGACTAAACAAACATAAAAACTAACTGACATATATTACAACAACCAGGAATTTGACTTGGAATAGCCATCTAAATATAACAACTTTACATAGGTTGTACAACATAGCTTATTGTATCCCCATAACAGTTGTGTATTAATGAGATGGATTTATTTTGAGTAGTTGAGAAGATGGGTGTTCTCCTCCTGTACTCCATGACATGTTGAAATTTAAATAAAGAAATTTAAACACAACCTAATTGAAACTTTAAATTCTTTGTTTTTTTTTCAACGGGAATTGGAAACTATTTCATTAATTCACTATTTCATTATAATAAAAAGGTTGTGTATAACCATTCAAAAACAAAAAATAGACCTTGTCTGAAATTAATTTTTATGTTAAAAAAAACCTTGATTACCGCTACCATATCTTTACAAAATTTTATGTGTTTTTTCCTAGATTTCACTATACTACATGAGGGATAAACCTTGATAAACTACGAATTCAAAAAAATGCAAAAAAACATAAACAAAAACTTGTAGCAATGAGACTACTTTTTCTTTCCTTCCATGCCTGGATTAGGATTTGAGACCGATACTTCTTCCACTGGATGCACTATGTTAGCTATTGTCTCCTGGAAATGGCTACATCGAGTCATATTAATCATTTTAAGCACTTCTTCTATGATTCTATCAACTTTTCCTAGAATTTCCCTAATATCCCTGTCCATATCGTCAGTACGCGATTCTTAGCAGGAAAGCTTGCTTAACACATACCCAACATTGATTGAGAGCTCTTGGTTCTGTCTGATTCCACTGCAAACTGCTTCATATACCTTCCTTAGGTGTATTTTGAAATCCACAATGTTTCCCTTGATGTTGTTTAGGCCCTCTAGCCATCCTTTTCCTTCAGACTTCTCCTCCTCCATCACTGCTAACTCTTCCCACGAGCACCTGGGAAAGAAATGTATCATGCCCGAAAATTTCAAATAGTAAGATGCATCATCTGCCTCACTCTCAGTCCCGACCTATTGATGAATACTCTACTCTTCCCGTTGATAATATCCTTGCTCTGTTTCCATCTTGCATGCAAGAGCCGTAAGAACAAAACATTGGTGTAAATGCTGCCCACCTCCATCGTATATGCTCTAACCGGGGTTCACATGGGCTTGTACATGCAAACCTCCATGTACATACCTACCACTTTGGAGATGTCGATAGTCTAAATACGTGTTTGTTTGACACTTGCATTGGTCAAATGGGAAAGGGTCCCCTATTAACTCAAGGTACATAGTGTATTTTAAACCCATCCTTATTTTTAAACACCAAAACCTAACTCTAAACTAGCTCCCTTATTAACTAGGTGTTCAGCTTTCCTGTTGTTTTCCTGAAGAACATGAAATAAACAACCTATGTAGGATGTGAGGTGTGATATTATTCGAGCAATTATTTTACACCTGGTATTTCCTTTATCATATCCTTTTTGCATATTTTGGATGACTTGTCTTGAATCTCCTATTATGGCTATTTTGTCTACATCTACTTTGGCAAATTTCTAGCCCAAGTAGAAGATCCATCCACTCAGCCTTGTTATTGGTTTTGTTCCCAATTCCCTTGCGAAAGAGTCTACTATATTTCCTCCGGGGTAAAAATTTATGCCTCCCACACCTGCCTCCCCAGGGTTCCCCTTAGACGCTCCGTCAAAGAAGAAAGTGTGGGATTTTAGACTCTCCCACCACTTTTCGAACTCTTGTTTATTGTATATGAATTCCCAATTCTTGTGTCCTTTTAGCAATCTTTTGGATTGAAGTGAGGTATTCCTCATAAAATCTTTGCACCAATGATCCTCATTCTTTGGTAACGGTTCATGAATGGGTTGAGTTATACCTTTGGTTCCTAAGATATTCACGATCATGTTCATTGCTTTAAATGTAGTTCTTATAGGGTTTTCCTTTCATCCTTCGAAGATGAGATGGTTTCTTGCAAGCCGTATTTTCCAGCATATATTTCTGGGTGCCACTTCCCATACTTTCTGAAGAGTTTTTTTTTTTCCTCAGATTCCCTGGGAAATATTTTTCCAGTTAGCTACCAGATCATGTACTTGGCTCATAGTTCTTATTTTATCCCCTAGGTGTTACATTACTTTGTTCCAAACTTCTTTATCAAAGGAACAATTCATAAATAAATGATTTGCATCCTCCTACAAGGTTTCACAAAGAGCACACCAAATTGGACCTTGGAATCCTTGGTTGACAAGATTATCTGCAGTAAGGAGATCACGATGAGAAAGAAACCAAATGAAATGATTTATTTTTGGTATTCCTAAATAATTCCATTCCTTTTTCCATTTCCTGGAATATTGAGAGTGAACATTCCCTTCCAAAAGTCTATACCCTTCCTTAACCAAATATTCTCTTGTTCTTTCCCAACCTCTTCGATCCTTTTCCCCACGATGAATTGGAGCTTTCCTGTGAAGGTTCCATCGAAAGGACTTGTATTCGTGATCTGACTATTGTGGTAGATTTATATCCTTCCAACCTTTCCATTCTCTAGTGATTTCCCATATTTAAATATCATTTAGATTGTTCAATTCTTTGTTTTTCATCCATTTCCGAATTCCTTAAACCTTCAAGGCCAATCAATGTATCTTGTCTAGGGTGTCCTAGAATGTTGTCCTACCAGATCTTTATTTTCTTCCCATTCCCTAGGATCCAATTGTCTTTTTCTTTTATGATACCAACATATGCTTTACATAATTCCCAGATGTGGGTGCCCTTCCCTTCCCAAATGTGATCTATACTTTTTAATATTGGATTCCTTATATATTTTTTTCTCAGAGCTTCTTTCCACCCCTCTTTCTTTCCCACAATAATTATCCATACCATCTTGGATCCCATTGCTATGTTCATAAGCTGAGTTTCTCTAATACCTAGCCCTCCATTTGTCTTTGGACTTTTGACAACATTCCAGTTTACTAAGTGAAACTTCTTTCCTTGAGATTTTACTCCTTGCCAAAGGATTTTCCTTAGTTCCACACTTATGCTGTTCATAACATTTTTGGGTTCTAAGAGAACCACATTGTTGAATATGGGGTAAGAAGAGAGAACATATTTTATGAGATTTAATTTCCCATCCAGGTTGAACCACCTCATTCCCCTAGAATGTACTTTATTCTTAATATTTTGTAGAATTGAGGTCCATATCATCACTTTTTGGGTCATTGGCATGGTTGCATGTTGTTAGTATTGAACAAATAGTTAACTAGTTCTTGTGGAATCATTTTCATAATTACTATGTTTAATTAATTGAAAAAAGGTAATTAGGCCTGATTTACATGTTATTAGGTGTTATTATCCATTGGACTTGATAAAAATTGGTTAAGTGATAAACAAATGAAATTATATTAAGTACCATCAATTTTGCGCTAAGTGTCGTTAAGTATCGTAATTGGAACACTAATTACTGGTTAATCATGATTAAGAGTAAATGGCCTTTAGAGGTGGAATTTATGTCTGAATTGGATTGTAATGGATATGTGATGTTTCTATAAGGTGTTAGTAATCATTCTCAGCCCTTGGATCAGACGTTGAAATAGTTATTGAATTTATTTTAACTTATTGGTAATTAAAGGGACTTTGTCATGATTAAATCTTGAAAAATGAAATTTAATATTTGTGTAACTAATCCGCTGTGCTAAAATTTTCTAATTAGCCTTAGAGTGATAATTATATGTCCCTCAGACCCATTGATAGACTCAAGGGATGTTACAAGTGGTATCGGAGCTTAGATTCAAACATTGCAGCTGTTAGGCCTTCTACAGAGTTATTATCTTTTGGAGTTTATAAATGTGCTTGGTGAAATGAATTTAAGCTCCCTTATGTTAATGAAAGAAGAAGATGCCTCACTTCATAGATTAGTTCATTGTATGCCTTAGAATTAATTAATATTGCATATTTGTTGTTCAATAGATTGATTGGTAAGTACTATGTGGTGCATATCTAATAATTGAGTGACTTGATTGGTTGATGCTTGTCCATTGCCTCTTTTACTTCGTATTGAATTGTTAATATTGAAGTGCTTCTAGTAGTATGACTTATTTACTGGTACATTATGATTATTATTTGATAAGTAAATAATCGTCATTATAATAGTATGTACTATATGTACCATTATCAATATCAATTTAATACTAAGTTATTAAGATGATATAGTTTATTATTATTAAATATTAATATGATTTATTAAGTGACATTTATACCCTATATGAATTTTGCATATTCTATGAATGGTATGTTTTTGTAGTCTTATTTATGCCACTTGGATGGTGGTGGTTGCAATGATGAGTAACTCCTTGGCTATTTTAGGAATGAGACATTTGTCTAAATGGTGTTCCTCATTATTTATTTTATTTTATGCATGTATAATGTTTTTATACTATTTTCTAATTATTACTATCCTAATTTATCCAATTAGTTAGTGGTGGAATTGCCACTTATAGGTAAGTATAGCTATGGGCTATTTTTGTATTCTATTGTTTAATTTATTTAACATTAGAGGAAATTTCACCTCAAAATGGGCCTCCTAAAATTGGAGTCACAACAATCTAAGGACTAAGACAGAAACTTACAATAGATTTCATAGATCAAATTTACTCAGAAATGACAAGAAATAGTGCGAAATGACTTGCAGTTGTATGCCAACAAGCAGGTGAGGGCGCCTATCTAACTTCAGTTAGGTGACATGAACTGAATTGCATTGAACTGAGTCACCAAAAGTATGCCTAGTGGGTACTCGTTGGATGCGGAATTTAATTCCGCATCCAACGAGCTCTCCCAATCGAAATTTGAGTAAAAACACGAGGAGATATGTCGAAAATACTTCTGATTAATGATAAGGAAATATACGACTACAAGTCATTTCGCAGTATTTCTTGTCATTTCTGAGTAAATTTGATATGTGAAATCTATTGTAAGTTTCTGTCTTAGTCCTTAGATTGTTGTGACTCCAATTTTATATGGTATCAGATCCATGGCAGGACAAGGAAACTCTTCTACAGGTTTCTTAGTGGATATATGAAGAATATTGAGCAAAATTGTTCAAAATTACTCCCACACTACATCGGAAGTGGAGAGTTTACCACATAATTCCTAGAAAAATAACCTTGCTCCCTCTGGATTATGTCTAGAGAATTCTATCTAGGTGTGAATCAAACTCCAAAAGTGCAGGTTGTTCGACCTTATTTTGTTTGTTTTGTGTGATTGTAGGTATCTCAAGCACTTCTATTGCATTCGCTACAACTGCAAAATGGACTCCTCTTCAAGAAATCCTCTCTCTCCTTTCTACTATCATCAGTGGAAAGAGGATATGCGATATCATTGCGGTCCAAAGGACTCTACATAGTCACCATGGGCACAGAGATAGAGCCAAATGCAGTAATAGAGAAGGAAAAATATTGGAGCAAACTAGATGAAGCGTATGGTTTCCTATGCCTCTCCATTTCTAAGGATCTTCTTTTCCATCTCTCTGGATTGAATATTCCCAAGGAAGTGTGGGAACAAATTGATAAACTCTTTGGAAATCAGAATGATTTGAGAGCCTATCAGTTAGAGAATGAACTGATCTCTCTCAATCCGGGAAACTTTGAGACCATAAATGAATTATTCACTAAGTTTAAGCACCTTGTCCTCTAATTGAAGCAATGTGAAGTTGAGAAAAAAGATGATCATATCATCATTTCTATCCTTTCGAAGCTTGGACCAGACTACTCTATTTTTGTGTCTACCTTCCATACCAAAAATATTGCAATTCCAAATTGGAAGATACTGACACTAAATGCATTCATTGAGTCCCTTACCAATGAGCATGCTAAACTTGTTCAGTTGGGATTCTTGAGATCCTTCAAAGATCAAGCTTTGTTTTCTAGAGGACCCAAATATTCGAATGAAAAAGTAATGAAAAAGAAATATAAGACAAAGTTTGATCCTCCCAAGCATAAGGAGAAAAACCAGCAGTTGGATGAGCCCTTAAGCTCAAGGAAAAACAAGCAATGGGGGAAAAGAGAAGACAAAGTGCTCTTCTTGTGCAAGAGGATTTCACCCTGAAATATCTTACATGAATAGAACAATTGATCAGATGGCCCTTCTCCTTGAGAAAAACAACATCACTCTTCTAGAAGGCACAAGGAAGGAAGAAGTTGGAGGTCAGAATAATTAACCTGAAAGAGGGCATGTTCTCATGGCTAATGTTTCGAAGGATAGAGCTCTTCTCATTGAATTTGGTGCTTTGAATCATATGGTTGCATGAAAGGATTATTTCCCATCACTAGATTCCAATAGCTGCATATCCATTCACATGGGATATGATTCTCAAGTCTCATCAAAAGGAAAAGGTACTATCCACCTAGAACATGGAAGCTTCAAAAATGTTCCATATGCGCCCTCTTTAGCTTCAAACTTGCTGTATGTATATCAAATGAAACAAACGAGTTTGCATAAAAGAGTTGTATTCAACCATGATGATGTTGAGATATCAGAGATAGCCTCAGAAAAAAAAAAAAAAAATCATTGCTTTAGGGAAATCAAATCACACTGCTAAGACCTATGAGTTTTCTAACTTTGTGCTTGATTCAAAGCCATCCGCTCTCCTGACTCATGGGAATGTGGTTAGCTGTATGTGGCATGAAAGGTTTGGACACTTAAAATATAAATATTTACAGTTTCTATAAGATTCCAAAGTTGAAGGCCTTCTGGCAATCAAATCCTCAAAATGGATTTGTAAGGGATGCATAGTCGACAAGCATCATGAGCATAATTTTGATCGAGGAAAAGCAAGAATAGCTACATGTATTTTGGGGCTGATACATTATGATATCAGTGGTATGATTTCAAAAATCCTCTATGAGTGGCTTGAGGTATGTTCTTACCTTCATGAATGACCTTTCATGATTTCCATGGGTATACTTTCTCAAAAAGAAATCAGAAGTTTTTGAAAAATTCATAGATTTTAAAACTTCCCTTGAGACTGCTACTGGGAGAAATATAAAAGCTCTCAGATATGATAATGGAGGTGAATACATCAAATCAAATATGCTGCAACTCTATGCCCAAAGTGGAATCAATATTCAGCACATCGATCTCTACACACCTCAGCAGAATGGTGTAGTGGAAAGGAACAACCAGGTACTAAAAGAAATGACAACCTGTATGCTTGAGTATAAGGATTTGGATGTAAATATTTGGGATGAAGCCATGAATTTTTCTTCCTACATTCAAAACAGGGTCCCACATTCATCCATGAAAGGAAAATCACCTTTTTCGAAGTATACACTGGTAAAAAATCAGATGTGTCCAATTTCAGGGTTTTCGGGTCCATTGCTCGGGCTCAAATTCCACTAGATAAGAGAAAGTATTTGAACCACAAGGTTTTGAGTGCATATTCATTGGTTATTTTGTAGAATCAAAGGGATACATAATCTTGAAAATAATAACTAAAAATATACTCATTGAGAGAAGTGTCCACTTCGAAGAACCTTTCTAAGATTTGAAACTAGTGGAGGAAGAAACTGCTAAACTTTCCTCTCTTTCTGCTGGAGATTATGGAAATGAAAATGAAAGTGTGAGCTTTGGTATTTCAGATATGATGTCTGATATTAGTGAGCATGAAATCTCAGGTCTTGAATCAGATCCGAATGATCCCTCTCATCTACCAAAATGGGCTGAAAATACTCTCTCTTATGTCGAGTCAAATGTTGGAAATCTTGCTGATCCAAGGAGATCTCGGAAAGATTTTCAAAGAATAGGTATTTATCTTTCTTGCAATGATTCCTTGTTGTATGATAAGGGATACATGATTATTGTATCTTATGCTATTTTATACTATCATTCTTGGAATGATCGTCGATGGAAATCTGCAATGGATGAAGAGTTTAACTCTCTCCAAAAAAATGCAACCTCGAAGCTAGTTTCCCTTCCACCTAGGAGGAATCTTGTTCAATGCAAATGGGTCTATCGGAAAAAGGTTGCTGCATATGGATAAAAATTCAAATATAAATCACAACTGGTAGAAAAATGCTTCTCCCAATTCCAAGGAGTGGACTACATTTAGACCTTTGCACTCGTGGCAAAAATGGATTCTATATGGCTAGTCTTAGCCATTTCTACATCCAAACACTGGGAGGTGCACCATATGGATATAAAAAGTGATTTTATTCATGGATACCTATAAGAAGAGATATACATGAATGAATATGAAGGATACACATCATATCCATCATTAGTTTGGAAGCTGCAGAAATCCTTGTATGGCTTAAAATAGTCCCCAAGAGCATGGTACGCCAAAATGGATTCTTTTATGCTATCACAAAACTTTGAAAGAAGTAATTCTGATAAAAATGTGTAATTACAGAAATATGAAGGTAATATTCTGATTAAATTTATACATGTTGATGATATATTAATTATATGAAGCACCCTTTCTTCAATCATATTTATAAAAACTGTTTTATGTGAAGCTTTTGAGATGAGTGATCTAGGCCTGCTGAGGCAGTTTCTCGGGCTAGAAATAACTCAACATTTTGATGGGATCATGGTGTCCCAATAAAAATATGCTTCAAACCTGTTAATTAAGTTTAATATGGCTGATTGTAAGGCATCACCTTTCCCATTCCTCTCAGGAGTCAGTCTTGAAGAGGGAAATTCTACTCCATAGGTGGATTCTACTCTATACCGTCAGTTGATTGGAAGCCTTCTCTACTTGGCACATTCAAGGCCTGAAATTTGTTATGTCGTGAATTCTATATCAAGTTATATGAAATATCCTAAAGAAATTCATTGGAGGGCAGCCAAGAGGATTCTACAGTACGTGTAGGGTACTAGAACCTATGGCATTCTCTATGCTGCTGATTTCGAACTAGACTTGGTAGGATTCACAGATTCTGATTGGGAAGGAGATAGAATAGATCAAAAGTATACTTACAGCTATGTTTTCATGTTTAGTGGTGGGCCTATTTTATGTTCAAACAAAAATAAGGTCATCGTTTCCCTTTCTTCAGCAGAGGCAGAGTACCCGGGAGCGATCAATGCATGCATACATTTAGTTTGGATGTAAGGTATTTTGGCAGAGTTCGACATTGGTAGCACTTCATATACTGTCATTTTTTGTGACAATCAAAGTGCTATCAAGATCTTGACAGATACAGTTTAGAGACAAAGAACCAAACACATCGATATCCACATGCACTACATCGGAGAAGTTGTGCATGACAGAATAATTGTTCTGCAATATTGCCCCACATATGAGCAAATTGCAGACATTTTCACCATGAGCTTCACTGAGAAGAAGTTCACTTATCTCTATTCACTGTTTGGGGTGAGTTCCATTATGGTGAAGACAAATTAATTCATTAGTGTTCAGTTTGAGGGGGGGTTTTCTTTCCCACAGGGTTTTTCCTCTTTTGCTCACTTAGAATTTTTTGAGCATTTTAGAGTTAATTTGTTGTAAAGGGTGACCTATGGCCTTTGCTTCTAGGGCCCTATTTTGTTTTAATCCTCCACATGAGATTATATTAAGGGGGGTGTTGGTTTCATTATACAACCACACATCATTATTTTTCTTGTTTGGCCTAATTTACCACTTATCCTAAGTTTTTGGCTCAAATATGTGACTGCATCATCAACTGGATCTCCTCCTTCAATCAATGAGCCTAACTGAGTCTCCTCCTTCAATAAAGGAGCCTAATCGAGCCTCCTTCTTCAATATAGGAGCAAATATGGGTTGATCTGCATGACATAAACGCCCCATTCAATTAACTAGAGTTTGTTTCATCTACCTTTCAGTTAAACTGAAGTTGCAAAGATGCCTTCCTCATTATTTTTCTTATTTTTGGTTAAATGCAGTTAACAAGAGTGATTAAAGGTGCCTCCACCTACTTTTGGTGACTCAGTTCAATGCAGTTCAGTTCATCTAACCTAACTGAAGTCATATAGGTTCCCTCACCTACTTGTTGGAATGCAGTTGATTTCTATTCAGTTAGACTCAGTCTAAACTGCCTCCGAGTAAGTTAGAGTCAATTAAGTTAGAGTTAAGTGGTTAATTGATGTGCTGAGTGGTGTTTTACTGACAATTAAGTCAATTTCATGTAATGAATTTGAATGACCTCTATGGGGTTCGAATTGCATGGATCTTTGTGCCCTTGTATTGCATTGTATCACTACTTCCGATTAATGATAAGCAAATATACAATTGCAAGTCTTTTTGCAATTCCATGTCATTTATGAGTAAAATTGATTTGTGAAATCTATTGTAAGTTTATGTCTTGGTACTTAGATTGTTGTGACTCCAATTTTATAGCTTGTATGGTTAGTTGATGCAAGTATGGTTGTCCTTGGTTGATATTACACGATCGATTTATGATTGATATAAGTTGATATATTATGAATTGATGATCGATGTATGTATGCATGAGGGTCATTGTATGATTGATATTAGTTGATGAATAATGGATTTTTTAATGATATCTAAAGAAGAATTATGCTTTGTGTTGAGATGAGAAGTAATATGTTGTTATGGCCCTTTCTGATTCTTAGTTAGATTAAAACTGTTGCATATAAGTTCCCTTTGCATGTTACATTAAAATGCAAAAGTATTTAGACGATCTTTGAAAATATTCATCCTTGTGATATTCATTAAAAAAGTATATTGTGTCATCATTAAAAGGTATCCTAGTAATAACATGGTGGTATTTCATATATCTCTATTAAAAAGTTGGTACTAACCATGTAACTGATTAAGTATGATACATGTATCTTTATTGAAGATGGACTTCATGTATTCTTATATATTCAATACTAATTGTGTAGAATGTGGTACTACTATCTTTGTTAGGATACTATCCAAGGATCTTGTTAAAAGAAAATATATCCTTGTGAAATTTTCTGAAAGTATCTTGCTTGGGTATCCTTGTAGTATATCAAATACCTTTGTTGAAATGCATCTTTGTAAAATATCATAGTGATAGTTCATGCATCTTGTTGGAAAATTATCTTGGTGACACTTCATGTATCCTTGTAGGAAAAACATTTGAGTGATAAATCATGCAAAAGAATATTGGTAATGCATATCATGTGGTTGACTGATCTAAACACATTTCATGTATCTTAAATTCTTTTCATATGATTGAAATCGATTAGAATAAGATTCAGGTAGATGGATTTCAAGTCACTTTTGTTGAAGAAGTATCTATATCTCGAGTGTTGATGTATTTGTAACTTCAGAATGTATTCATCTATGTATCTTATGTCTTGTAACCCGATGTTTATTCCGAGATGCATCTATTATGTAATTGAGTCATGTTGTCATGCCTTGATGATCCGATCGGGAGGATCTATAATGTAAACAAGTCCTGTCAAGTCATAGTGGGTAACCCTCTGATTGTCTAAGGGTTAAAGTCCCTGCAGTTCCGGGGCACTAGGGTTATTAGACTCTCCTAGTAGAGGTCGTCCCTAGTAGGGTTTTAGTCATGCTGGGATTAGTATAAATAGAGAACTGGAGTCTCTATTTATCACACAACTCATACACACTCAAGTGTAGCGCATAGTTGAGGAAGGAGAAGACACTGGGGATAGATAACAAGAAGGATACTGCTGTTGGATATCACTTACCATTTTGGTGCTGATTCTATCTCTGAAGAAGTTGCGGGGTTTTCTCCATTTATGGTTTCCTCGAGGAAAAAAACTGTGTTCATTGTCTCTTGTGTTTAATTGCTGTGCTTGTTATTCTCTTAGTTAAAGATCCTAATAATGCTAACTTAATGTTGAAAAACTAACATGGTATCAGAGCTAACCTGAGAAGAAGACACTGTGCAGCTGCAGGAACTAGGGCTTCCTAGTTTGTGGATCTTCCTCGATAGATTTTCAGCGAAAGTAAGGTGGAATAACTCTCCTCCTTAGGGCACATCTTTCTGTCGAAGCAGAATCCAATTCTGAGCTTTTTCAGTTTTAGACCCGACACTGCTGCCGAAAATTAGGGATTTTCATAGAAGAGGATTTTTTTAGTGAGCCTAGGCCTGGATTGATCTCCTCCCCAAAATTGAAGTTAGGGATAAATTTCAAGGCATTTGGGTGGACAGAACTCCAGAAAAGCAAAACCCTAATTTGCTCCTAATCCAGTACTGCAGGATTTCAGCTCCAAATCTAGATCTGACATCTTAACCTGGTAAGATCTAAATATTTTGTATTTCCATTTGAGGTTCTCAGTTTAAGATGTCTCATCAAACCAAGCTTGATGAAAAGCTTGAGGGAGATGATAACTTCCGAGCCCGGAAGTATAGGATCTCCCCGGTCCTGGAAGAAAATAAGTTAGACTCCTACATCCATGAGGAGGTTCCAGTTCCAGAGGGAGACAAGGCTAAGGCCTTGCATAAGAAGAAGTTGGTTATGGAAAAGAGGATCATTGCTGATTCTATCAAGGATCACCTTATCCCACAGGTGTCCTCCCTCAAGACACCTAAAGCTATGTTTGATGCCCTAACCAAATTGTTTGAAGGGAAGAACATAAACCGGAAGATGACTCTAAGGAATCAACTAAAGAATGTGAAGATCTAGAATGCAGAGACCATCCAGTCTTACTTCACAAGGGTTTCTCAGATCAAGGAACAATTGGAAGCAGTAGATGAAGAAGTGGAGAATGTAGAAATTGTGATGACCACCTTGAATGGTCTCCCCAGGACATGGGACTCTTTCATTCAAGGGATCTATGCTAGAAAGAATATAGTCAAGTTAAGCAGACTTTGGGAAGAATGTTCTCAAGAAGAATCTCGGATAGCAGCTCGAGAAGAGAAGATGGGAAGTGAAGATGAAGCTCTCACAGTACAATCCAAGAAGTCCAGATCCAGCCATCATAGAAGTAAGTACTCTCATCATAGAAATAACTCTAGAAAGCCTAGAGATAGGTCTAAGTACATTTGTTATACATGTGATGGAAAATGACACTTTTCTAGAGATTGTCCTAAGAACAAAAGTAGCTCTCACAAGAAGAAGGAACACAAGAAAAGACATCATGCTCATGTTGCAGAGGATGATGAACCTTCATCAAAGAGAACCAGATATGAAAGTGAAGATTCTTCAAGAGAGGATGAATATGTTTTGATCTTCGCTCTCACAGGTAACATTACTCATGGAAGTGATGATTGACTTATAGACAGTGGGGCTTCCAAACATATGACTGGATTCAAGGAATCCTTTGTGAAACTCTCAGAACATGAATCAGCTCACAAGGTGAAGCTAGGATATGACTACCAATATCCAATAAAAGGTAGTGGAGAATCTTCCTATAAGCTAGACTTTGGAAAGTCTATAACAATGAAGGAAGTGTTGTTTGTGCCAAGACTCAAGAAGAACCTTCTCTCCATATCACCATTGTATGCAAAAGGAATGAGGGTTGCATTCATAGATGGTTAAGTCATCATGTGGCCAAAAGGAAAGACTATTGATGATGCAATAGTGATTGGTGAACAAGAAGGAGGTTTGTACAAATTGAAGGGCCATCCAAAACAATATTTGGTCCATGACACAGTAGAGCCAAGTGAACTTTGGCATAGAAGGCTTGCACATGTGCATTACAGAGCACTACCTCTTGCAAGCAAAGCTGTTGAAAGTCTTCTAGAAATGCAAGCAAAACATGATGGGGTTTGCAAAGGATGTGCGAAGGGAAAGAACACAAATAAGACATTTCCAAGTAGCGAAAGCAAAGCAAAAGGAATCTTGGAAATCATCCACTCCGATGTATGCGGTCCTATGTCATCAAGCTCACTAAGTGGGTATGCATATTATGTTTCTTTTATTGATGATTTTTCTAGGAAGACATGGGTTTACTTCATGAAGAACAAAGATGAAGTATTCAGAAAATTCAAGGAAATCAAAGCCTTGATCGAGAACCACACTGAAAAGAAGATCAAGACTTTTCGATCAGATAATAGTGGAGAATTCACTTCAAATGAATTCAAAGAGCTTTGTAAAGAATCAGGGATTAAGAGGGAGTTGTCCCCTCCTTATAATTCTCAACAGAATGGGATTGCGGAACATAAGAACATAAATATCATGGAAGCTGCGAGAGCTATGCTTCATGATCAAGATCTTCCTATGCATCTTTGGGCGGAAGCTGCCAGAATAGCGGTGTATGTACAGAACCATACTCCACATAGAGTACTCGAGAACAAGACTCCTGAAGAAGTATTCTCCGGAAAGAAACCAGAAGTCAGCCATCTTAGAATATTCGGTTGTCCTGTGTACATACACATTCCAAAAGGGAAGAGAACAAAATTAGATCCTTCAGGAAAGAAGGGTATATTTGTGGGATACTTTGGAAGCTTGAAGGCTTGCAGAATCTATTTCCCAGGATACAAGAAGATTGACATCAGCATGGATGTGACATTTGATGAAGACACAACTTACAACAAATCCAGAAAGAGACTTGCTGAAGAACCTGAAGAAGCAGAGGCACTCATAATTCATGACACAACCATGAACGAAGAAATTCAAGAAGAAGATCGAGAATTCGAAGAGCCACAAAGACCTGTAGATCTACCTCTGGAGAAGAATCCTCATAAGAGGAAACCTGCTTGGGTACGAGAACTTATCCAAGGTGCAGAAAGATATGGGGCTCCTGAAGAGAATCATAGAGAAGGAAAGAGGACCAGATCCTGCTCTGGGTATGTAGCTTTATTATGTGATTTCATTGACAAAGAACCTTCCAGTTATGAGGAAGCGGTAGAATGGAAAGAATGGAAGGATGCTATGATTGAAGAATATCAATTGTTCATGAAGAACGATGTTTGGGATGTTGTCCCAAGACCAGAAGGGAAGTCAGTTGTCACTTCCAAATGGATCTATAAGATCAAGCATGCTACATACGGTAGCATTGAAAAATATAAAGCAATATTTGTGGCTCGGGGGTTCTCTCAGAAAGAAGGAATAGATTATGAAGAAACCTTTGCACCTGTATCCAGATACACTTCCATCAGATCAGTACTAGCTCTGGCTGCAGCGATGAAATAGAAGATACACCATATAGATGTCAAGACTGCTTTCTTGAATGGTGTAGTAGAAGAGGAAGTGCATGTGGAGTAGCCACTTGGTTTTGAGACACATGATAGGGATTCTCATGTATGCAGATTAAAGAAAGCCCTGTATGGTTTGAAACAGGCACCCAGGACTTGGTACGACAGAATTGACAACTTTCTATCCAGTTTGGGCTTTACCAAGAGTAAAGCAGATTCTAACCTGTACTACAAGATTGAAGATGGAAACCCAGTGATGCTTCTACTGTATGTAGATGATCTGTTTGTAACAGGTATGGATGGGTTGATTGCTGATACGAAGAGAAAGCTTGCTGCTAAGTTTGAAATGAAGGACTTGGGTATGATGCATTATTTATTAGGTATGGAGGTGTGGTAAAGTACGGATGGAATCTTCCTTGGACAAGGGAAGTATGCAGTAGAGATCTTGAAGAGGTTTGGGATGATGGACTGCAAGGCTATGGCCACACCTATGGCATCGAACCTGAAGCTATTGAGTGATGCTTCATCAAAGTCAGTTGATGCTACGATGTATCGTCAGATGATTGGGTCCTTGATGTACCTGACGAACACGAGACCAAAAATTTGCTTTGCTGTGAACACCTTGAGCCGATTCTTGACAGATCCAAGAAATGTTCACTTGATTGCTGCAAAGCATATTCTGAGGTACCTGAGGGGTACAGTTGATTATGGGATCAAGTATGAATCGAATCAGAAGATTAAACTGGAGGGTTATGTCGATTCAGATTGGGTAGGCAGTGCCATCGATAGGAAGAGCACTTCAGGATGTTGCTTCAGTATGGGATCAGGTGTGATCTCTTGATTTAGCAGGAAGCAATCCTGTGTGGCACTGAGTACAGCTGAAGCAGAGTATGTCGTAGCTTGTTCAGCTAGTTGTGAGGTAGTATGGCTGCGGAAGCTACTGTCTAATATATTTGATCTCCAGTTGGATGCTACTTGTATACACTATGACAACCAGAGTTGTGTGAAGTTGTCAGAGAATCCAGTGTTCCATGACAAGTTGAAGCATATCGAGATCAAGTATCACTATATCAGGGATATGGTGCAGAGGGGAGCAGTGAAGCTCCAGTATATTGCGACGGAGGAACAGATAGCTGATGTATTGATGAAGCCATTGGCTATGATGAAGTTCGAGTAATTCAGGGAGAAGCTTGGTGTTCTCCAGATTGAGGTTTCCTCCAAGAGAAAGTGATGATACCCATAGCCATTCTGACATGGTGAGAGGATTGGTTCCTTCTGTGGTCAGATGTAAGGGCTGAGCCATTCTGTCATGGTGAGAGGATTGGTTCCTTCCATGTCAGATATGAGTGCTGGCCATTATGTCAAGTAGGATAGATGTAAGGGCAACTGCCATTCTGGGAATGGAGGCACCTAGACAGTTACCAGGAAAAATCAGTCTAGGACTGAGAAGCCATTCTGATGTGATAGAGGGATGTGTTCCCACTTGATCAGATGTAAGGGCTAAACCATTCTGTCATGGTTAAAGGATTAAGTTCCTCCCATGTTAGATGTGAGTGTTGGCCATTCTAACGAGTAGGTCAGATGTAAGGGCAACTGCCATTCTAGGAATGGAGGCACTTGGTCAATTACTAGGTATCTCAGTCTTGGATTGGGGACCATTCTGATGCGATGGTAGGATTAGTTCCTCCATGATCAAATGTGAGTGCATGCCCTTTCTAATGCGGTGCTTCGTGCATGGTCGGTTTGTAAGTGCAGAGCCCTTTCTGATGCAGTGCTTCATGCATGGTCGGTTTGTAAGTGCTAAGCCCTTTTCGATGTGGTGCTTCCTGCATGGTCAGTTTGCAAGTGATGAGCCTTGTCGATGCGGTGCTTTCAAGCGTGGTCAACTGTAAGTGCTGTGCCTTTCTGACAAGATGAGGATGGATGTAAGTGTAGGGCCTTTCTGATGCGTTGTGCTTGCACATGGTCGGATATAAGTACTGAGCCTTTCTGACAGGATGAGGTTAGATGTGAGTGTTGGGCCTTTTTGACAGGATGAGGTCAGATGTGAGTGTTGGGTATGCCTTTCTGACAAGATGAGGTCAAATGTAAGAGCTGGACGGGCCATTCTGACTTAAGTGTCAGATATAAGCGCTGATGAATACCTAGATGAAGGGTAGGCCTACAGGATTGACTCTGTAGAACTTCCTGTGATGAGAAGAATCAAGATAGCACCATTATGAGATAGCATATGATGATGATCCAGACTTGATGATGATCCAAATGAGATGATCCAGACTTGATGACAATCTAGATCAAGTGACGATCCAGTTGTGATGATGATCCAGACTCGATGATCCAGACTTAATGATGATCCAGATCAAGTGATGATCTAGCAGTGATGAGCCAGTAGTCATGATGATGTAGATCCTGTGATAAATAAGACTTGAAGACTCGAAGACGAAGAATACTTGAAGAAGAAGATGACTTGAAGACTCAAAGACTTGAAGACTTGAAGACTAAGAATACTTGAAGATGACGAGATGATCTAGTTGATGTAGAGAAGAAGACCAGTGCTGACAATTGTGTCGAAAGAATACCTTCCTAGTTAAGAGGGAGTGTTGATGTATTTGTAACTTCGGAATGTATTCATCTATGTATATTATGTCTTGTAACCTGATGTTTATTTCAGGATGTATCTATTATGTAATTGAGTCATGTTGTCATGCCCCGATGATTCGATCGGGAGGATCTATAATGTAAACAAGTCTTGTTAAGTCATAGTGGGTAACCCTCTGATTGTCTAAGGGTTAAAGTCCCCACAGTTTCGGGGCACTAAGGTTATTACACTCTCCTAGTAGAGGTCGGCCCTTGTAGGGTTTTAGTCATGCCAGGATTAGTATAAATAGAGAACTGGAGTCTTTATTTATCACACACCTCATACACACTCAAGTGTAGCGCATAGTTGAGGAAGGAGAAGACACTGGGGCTAGATAAGAATAAGGATACTGCTGTCGGAGATTACTTATTGTTTTGGGCTTTTCCATTTTGGTGCTGATTCTATCTCTGAGGAAGTTGCGGGGTTTTCTCCATTTATGGTTTCCCTGAGGAAAAACACTATGTTCATTGTCTCTTGTGTTTGATTGCTGTGCTTTTTATTCTCTCAGTTAAAGATCCTAATAATGCTAGATTAATGTTGAAAAAATAACATCGAGTACCTTGCATATACCGAAGTATTTCATGTAATTAATTAGAAATTTATTTTCTTGAAAGATGTATTTTATAAATCTTATTGAACATAATATTTGTTTACTACTAACCATGTTTCTATTGGTAATGTGAAAAATCACCCTTGTTGAAGAAGGATCTTTATTTCAAGTATCTTTGTTGAAGAATATGGTTTAGTTGTTGGGACTGATTTCCTAGATTCCCTCAAAGAGTAGTCTAGTATCTGTTTCCATATAGGTAGTTTGGTGGATTGTCGCCTATTTGCTTCTATCATATCAGTCTACTAGTCCTCACAATGGAATCCAGGAAATGGGATGGTGACCCCATAGGCAAAGAAGACAGACAAGAAAGTAGTAGTGGGCATTGGACACTATTTTTGATACCTATTTTAATCCATAATCCTTCAAGACATCTCCTTAATCCTTTATATTTCATCCATAAACCCTCATGTTTCATCCATAAGGCCTTGAAATTCAATAAACTAAAGTATAATTGTTGCTTCTCTTAATGAATTGAATTTTGTAATTTCGAAAGCATTTAAATTTAAATTTCAATAAAATTACAGAATTTGCTAAATTCCCGTAAATGCTCCTAGCTTTGGATATTTGCAGGGTAGATGGGCGCAATATGAAACACTGAGGAGAATCCTTGATGTCCAAGGATGGATTAATTTCTAACAGCTTCATGAAACAGGTTTCATAGGTGTTGAGTCAACACTGGTCAAAGCAAGCCACCTACCCTGCCATTAAGCACAAAAACAGAGCCGTTTCGATTTTGCATGGATTTTTCCTATTTTCGTGGATCTAGAGAACGAGCTCAGGGATAATGGCGAGATGTCATTAATATTTTATCAGGATTATAGCATTTTTAGTTTTAAAAACATTTAGTATAAATATTTGAACCTTCTATGTAATTGGAGCCGTCGAATTGTGAATATCTATGTTTGAAATAAAGACTTCAGACTTTGAAAATATGTCTGTGTTAAATTTTATATGTTGTGGGATCAAATTAAGTGTAAAGAGTTATGTGGACCTACCTGCGTGTGTGAGTGAAGTAGTGGAGGGACCACTCTGCCAAGCCTACGCACTCATTTACTTCGTCATTTTGCATTGGTATGTTTTTATATTTTCTGTAGTGTTCTATTAAAAATTTCAAACTACCTTTTACAATCAAATCTCAGTCTATGTGATGCAAGTATGTTTTTGTTGATTGAAAGTAGTATATGTTCTTGCTTAAATACTGTAGGTTGTTTCCAGCTCTATTTTTCATTAGAATATATCCTGAGTTGTTGAAGTATTCAAACACATTATGAATTGAATTCTTGTAAAAGAATTCAATGTCTTCCTGCTTTCAACAATGAAGTAGCAATGCTGTAGTTTATGGTTTTGATATTCTAAGTTCTAGAATATTTCATATTTCAGGTGTTGATGAGTTTAATAATTCTAATGAATACACTTTCCGCAAGGGAATTTAGTATTTCTTAGCTTACAACATTCAAATAGTTCTAGGTTCAATTTCAAAGCATAGTGTATTTTAAACTAATCTAGATCTAAATCCATAGATTTTGGATGTGTTTATTAGTATTATGATTATGGATTGACAATTAAAATATATGCTCTAGTTTACAATAGTAGATTGGGCCAACATTTGGCGATGTTTTCGGGAAATCATATTTAGAAATAGACTTAGGAAGTTTAGTTTTCTTTAAAAAAAAATACAAAAACACAGAGCAGAATTTAGTTTTATTTTATGTCAAGATAAAGAGATGAAAAAGGAATATTTGTAGAAAACCCCCCAAAAATAGAGATAACATGAACTTCTTCATCTGAGAAGAAAGGATTTTTTGCAACAATTGTTGATACTTTGAGAATGGCCGAGGAAGAAACCTCTAAAATGATGAAAGGAGGAAAAAACCCAAAATAATGAAGAGAGTATGAAAGAAGGATGGAAATGGAAAACAAATGAAAAGAAATGGTTGAGAAAGAAGTATTAAGAGGAGGACCAACCCCAAAACAACGAAGAGAGTATAAAAGAAGGATGGAAATGGAAAACAAAAGACGAGAAGATAGAATAAATGGAAGAGTAGAATATAGAGGAGATGAAGAAGAACAAGCGATTACTTTTAGATTTCAAATCTTAGATACTAGTATCATCCTGGGAGAAGAGGTAAAAATGAAAAACATTTCATCATCTATTTTACCTAACTTTTATGGTATGACTTCTGAAGATCCAGATTCATTTTTATTTGAGTTTCAATATTTTATGTTGTACCTATGGATATACTGATGATACACATAAACTTTGCCTCTTTCTTGCTACTCTTAAAGCTACTGCATTGAAATGGTTCATGGGATTAGGATAACATACTATAACCAATTGGGATGACATGAGAAAGATATTTCTAGATATTTCTTAAGATAAGAAATATCAAGCATACTGTAGATATAAAGATTTGAAAGATGATATTTTTAGGATGTCTCAGCAAGAAGATGAAAGTTTAGAAGAATATCTTGAGATATTTCTGTATAGTCTACAAAAATCCAATTATAATTCCTTGACTCCTAATATCATCCAAACAATCATTTTGAAAGGTATACGAGATGAGAATTTTGATATTATTAATGTAATGGGAAAGGGAGATATTTCCTACTTACCATTTGATTAAATTACAGAGTTATGTCAAAAGTATTCACGAGGAAGAGCCAGAAATGGAAAGAGGGATGTAACTTGAAAAATAACCAAATCAACAACAGGGAGTGTATCAAGAGACGAGATTGGAAACTTATTAGAAAATTTCAAAATTGATCTTTTGAGTACTTTAGGGACACAAGTTGAAGTATAAAAAAAAAAAGAGACAAGAACAAAAATATCAACAAGATCAATCTTTATCAATTTTTTGTCCTAAATGTAGGAAGAAACATCCATCGAAATATTGTCCTCTAAATAATGTTCAGATTTGTGGATTATGTACAGAAAATCATAACACCGATGATTGTTCTAGGTTGAAATAATTACAAGCAACTTGAGTGGAAGAAATCCAAATCATGGAGTCTCTTTACCTTCTGGCACAGAAAAGACCATGTCAACCATGTTTTCTATGTATGTCTCAAGACCCTATGCAACAATTTTTTCCAGGTTATCAATACCTTGTACAAAATTCATGGAATGTACCTATGCCTTGGAAAACTTGGTCTCCTCAGCCAAACCAAAACCAACTTGCTCAAAATTGGTGAGGATATGCTCGTGGAAATCAAACATACCATCAGGCCTATCCACATCCTTACCAACATTATTTTCCTTACCCACAATACCAGCACAATCAACCTTCATTTCCTACACAACCAAATCCTATTTCCCAACTGACCCAACCTCAACAACTTCAGCTACCATCTAACCAACCTCCACCTCAATCACACAGGTACCAACCCAACCAATAGAAAATCCTAATAATAGAGTGGTGAAACCCATGTATAATATTTATGAAGGAACAACATTTTCATGCTCAATCCTTCCTATTCAAAACATCCACTTGAGGTCTGAAATTTTTTTGGAAAAAGAATCCCATGTTATTATAGAAGAACCAATAGAAAAAGAGAAAATTTCAAAAATATTTAATACAGAAAATGTGTAGTCAGACAAACAAAATCAAAAGAGTAAAATGTTAATACCTCAAACACCTCCTTTTCCATGAATGTTAGTTAAGGAAAAATTATCAGTTACTCTTCCTGAATTTGATGTCTTAGATGATTTAACAAATGTCTGTGTAAAAATTCCTTATTGCAAGCTATTAAATATATCCCAATCTATAAAAAGTAAATTAAGAAGTTATGTCTAAACAATACTAGAAGAAGAAAGAAATATCCACCAACAATCAATGTAATTGGCAATTTAGCAGGCTTAATGTCAAATAGTGTTTTTGTTGAAAAATATGTTGATACGGGAATTCCAATGGTAACAATAACTATCAAAACTTTTCAATTTCAAAAACATTAATTGATTTAGATGCAGCTATTAATGTAATGACTCTAGAAACAATGAAATATTTGGATTTGAAAAATATTAGACCAACCACTATAGTCTTAGAGCTAGTTGATAGATCTAAAATAACACTAGAAGGGATACTTGAAGATATCATGGTTTCTTTGGATTCTTGGGAGTATCCAGTGGATTTCCTAGTTCTTAAAAAAATCTAATTTAGGGGGACATCCACTAATTCTTGGAAGGCCCTGGTTGTCTACAGCTGATGCTTTTATTAGTTGTAGAACAAGAAATATTATCATTTCACATAGAACAAAAAGGAAACAAATTACACTTTATCCTTCTGCTCAAAGACCTTCTATGACAGATCAATTATCTTGGACTAATGGAACAAAAGAGAAGAAGTAATTCAAGCCATCTTAAGTATTAATCAAGTTTTTGATTTCGAGAGAAAAATAATAAAGATTTTCTAGATTACTTTATTTCCGAACCAATTATCTCTGAACAATTAAGGAACATGCAATATAGTGTTGCAAATCAGGCCTTGGGCCAAAACTTTCAGGAAAATTGCACAATTAATTATTTGGAAACATCATTTGATGATTTTTTTTTCTTCTGTTCATTCAATAACAAATGCTCAAAGAAAAACCATCAAAATTAGTCCTTGGAAATACTTGAGTATTGGTGCACATCTTACTTTATCACAAGAAGAACAATTGATTTCATTATTGAATAAATATCACAAGGCATTTGCTTGGGAATATGCTGACATGCCAGGAATTCATCATGAAATATGCACTCATCATATTTACACAGATGATAATATAATACCTTAAAGGAAACCTCAACGAATAATGAACCCCATACTGAAAGAAATAGTTAAAGAAGAATTGCAAAAGTTATTAAAGGTAGGATTTATCTACCCTATCTCTGATAGTCAATGGGTTTCTCCGTTAGTTGTTGTTCCTAAGAAAAATGGAAAGTGGAGAATTTGTGTAGATTATAGGGAGTTAAACAAAGAAAAAATTAAAAGATTATTTTCCATTACCATTCATTGATAAAGTATTGGATGCACTAGATAGAAAAAATTATTTTTCCTTAGATGGATTCAGTCGATACAATCAAATCAGAATTGCATTAGAAGACCAGGACAAAACTACTTTTTCATGCCCCTGGGGTACATATTCCTATAAAGTTTTACCTTTTGGTCTATGTAATGCTCCATCTACTCTTCAGAGAGTAGTCCTAGCTAATTTTGCTGATTTAATTCATGAATGTGTAGAAGTGTATATGGATGATTTTTCTGTGTATGGCAACACTTTTGAAGATGCCTTGGAAAATTTAGAGAAAATCCTAAAAAGATGCATAGAATCAAATCTTTCTCTTAGCAATGAAAAATGCTTCATGATGTTAACTAAAGGGATAATGGTAGGTCATCATATTTCATCATCTGGAATAAATGTGGATCCTACAAAAATACAACTCATTGTGAATTTATCAAAACCAAAAAATCAAAAGGATGTGAGAATTTTTCTTGGATATGTAGGATATTATCGAAGGTTTATTCAAAATTTTAGTAAAATAGATCTGCCATTATTCAAATTTCTTTCCAAATATGTACATTTTCATTGGGATATTAATTGTCAAGTTTTCTTTTAGAAACTTAAATAAAAGTTATCATCAACACCTATCTTAAGAGGGGCTAATTGGACATTGCCAATTCACATCTCTACAGATGCATTAGACACTGCAATTGGGGCATCTTTGGGTCAAAAAGAAAATCTTATGACATATGATATTTAGTTTATTAGCAAAAATATAACCCCTGCAGAATTGAATTACACAGTTATTGAGAAGGAAATGTTGGAAATAGTACATACCATGAAAAAATTTCGTCATTACATTACTGGTGATGAAATCTTTGTCCATACAGATCACTCTTCCTTAAGATATTTAATGAACAAGCCTATTACTAATGGAAGGATAACAACGTGGCTCTTATTTATGTGGGAATTCAACAGTACTGTCCTAGATAGAACTAGAAGGGAAAACCAAGTGGCAGATTTTCTATCTCAATTAAATAATTCCGGTGAGGTTGTTCTTGTTTCAGATAATTTTCCTGAAGAACACTTATTTGTTATTTATGTTATAACTCCATGGTGTGTTGATATAACTAACTACTTATCATAAGGAAATCTACCTCCAACTATGCCATCAAAAGAAAATAAAATAATCATTAAGCAAAGTGCTAGACACATATGGGTGAATGGAGATCTTTTCTATACAGGATATAATCTTATTATTAGAAGATGTGTAAGGCGAGATGAAATTTTAGAAATTTTAAAAGCTTGTCATGATGAACCATGTGACGTCTATTTTGCAGATAAATGAACAACATACAAAATACTCAACTTAGGGTAACTGGCCATCTATCTTCAAATATTCCAAGAAATAAGTTAGAACTTTGTGATATTTGTCGAAGGATGGGTCGACCAGTACTAGATGACGATATGCCACTTCAGCCACAGGTTTTCATAGAGCCATTTAAAAAATGGGCTCTTTATTTCGTCGATTCAATCAATCCCCCATCAAAAGGAAAAATGTACATTTTGGTATGTACTGATTATGTTACAAAATGGGTGGAAGCCAAAGCACTACCAAGAGCCACATAACAAATAGTAGTCAATTTTCTCTTTGAAAAAATATTTGTTAGATTTGGAGTTCCTAGAGAGATTGTTACTGATCAAGGAGCACAATTTACTTCTAAACTGGTGCAAGAGATAGTAGATAAGTACAAAATCAAGCACCGGAAATCCACCCCTTACCATCCAGGAGCCAATGGCCAGGTAAAATCTACCAATAAAACTTTGGAAACATTCATGACCAAGATAGTTCAAATGCACATAAAAGATTGGCTAGAAAAGCTTCATGAAGCTTTATGGGAATACCAAATTATTTGGAAAAATAGTACTGGTTTCACTCTCTATCAGCTAGTATATGGTATGCGAGTATTGTTACCAATTGAATTTCAAATTCATACTTTTAAATTAGCAGCTGATTTAGGAGTAGAGATTTCCGAAGCACATAAAGAAAGGATAATGCAGTTAAATCAATTAGACGAGTTGAGACAAGTTGCAGTAGAACAAACTATCTTGGTACATCAACAAAGAGCACAACGGCATGATCAGTTCATCAAGAAGTGACAGTTTCAGGTAGGATACTGGGCCTTATTATTTGATTCCAAGTTCAAAAATTTTAAAGCTAAGTTCACAACTCATTGACTTGGTCCATATGAGATTGCAAGGGTATATGACAATGGATTAGTCAAATTACAAACAATAGATGATGAAGCAAGTAAATTCATAGTCAATGGACATAGGCTAAAACTCTACAATAAGCCTGTCAATAAGGAAGATTTCTTACAACAGATTTCTCAACAAAGGGAGATGGAGGTGGTGGAAAAACACATGAGTGTTTCTCCTTCACTTTATTCTTAAAATATTATGATATAAAAAACAAGAAAAAAAGAAAACAAATTTATTTGTGAAAACCAGGCGATTGGCACAACATAAACTTGAATTTTCATTGGAAAACCAAGTTTACTTGGCCATTGAAAATTCTCATAAACATTTTTCAATTCCTAGTTTGGTATGAATAACTTGAGGAAAAGTCAATAAATTGGGCTGAGAGGGAAAATCATATCAAGTTTTATTTTCTGTCAAGTTTTGGAAACCCTCCAAGCTTTTGGTAGATGTCACAATTTCATTTTACATTTCAGCATAGTTTCATTCCAATAAAGAGCTCAAATTTCCATCTTTGCAAATGGATCTCAAAAGCATAGCATATCAAATTATTAGCAAAGGGACCTAAACAATACATCCAATAGAGGGACATGAGAAGTATTGCATCATTTCATTTCCATCCTTGCAGAGGGACCTGACTTTTTAGCCTTACATAGGGACCTGAGACAAAAGCATGTCAAGCCACCATACTTTGCAACAGAAGGATACACCAAGCCACATGAACCAAAAAATAATTTCATCAAAGGTACATATGAAGACATTCAGAGAAGCATCAGGCAAGTCTCAACAATCCAAACCAGCCACATCAAAGTAGCATGAAGAGCACAAGGGATAACCAAGCAAGTTTGTAAGAATTTGATTTTAATGTTTTAAAATTTTGCATTCTTCTTCCTTTTGAGTAGTGAAAAAATACCTAATACCCTCACAACTCTGACCATCTACCCATTTAGTCTCAGCCTCACAACCCTGATCATCTACCCATTCATTACACTACCTTAGGAATAAAAAGTAGCAGTTAAAAACAATTTTAGAGGTACTTACAGATCCTTGGATCTCATACCTAAACTGCATCATACAAGAAAACTTCAAATTCATTTTTGAAAGGAGTTATAAGGAAGGGTTCTTTGATCTATAGAATTTCTAAGGTTTTCATATATACCCTAAAGTCAACATATGATACATTTAAAAAAAGGTATCTATGGGTCAAAATGTAGAAGAAAATGTTAGGATATTTAGACACTTAGGAGTTAGTTAAGATCAACTTGTGTAATATATCCGTTAGGTAAAGTGTGTTTCTTTAGTATGCATTTGTAAACATTCTAATCTGACGATCATGATATGCTCTAGACATAAAGTGATCCGACGGTTCAAATTCTCTTAGATCATACCTATCATTGTTCTGTGGCTTAACACCCAATTGGTACATGATCTCTAGTTAAAGAGCATGGAGGGTCATTGGCTAGTTCATCGATTATGAGAAGCTCATGTAACTTTCTTTCTTTTGCATAATAAATTGCTCCAAGTAGCTATTTGGCTGGGGCCATGGACTGTTTCCCTCTCGAGGGTTTTAACCACGTGACAAACATTGGTGTATTAATCTATGATTCATTTGTGTGAAGTGGTTGCTCTAGGTGTTCAACCTTTTGGGAGTACCCTGTGTACCCGAACATGGTATCAGAGCGTTTATGAAGAGCCGCTTTCGGTTTTGATCAAGATCTGGAACCGATGTTGTCGAATATTTGAAAGGGTTTCTGGTTTTGGAGTTTCTGTGCATTTGTGGGATGTGGAAGAAATTTCATTACGTCCGGAGTGCCATTTCCATTAGAAAATAGTTTTCGTTTCATCGAAAACCATTTCCGTTTGATCCAGAAACACCCATTTTGGCAAATCTGAAGGTATAATGTTACAGTGATGGATTTGTTTAAATTTATTAAAAAATATCTCATATTTTATCAGTTTTATTATTAAATATTTATTCTTTTAGTCTCGGATTGTTGCCTTTCCTGGCTGCGTATGGTCTTTGTCGTGCACCTTGCGTGATCGCGGCGAATCAGAAACAGAAAGGGAAAGTTTTTTTCTTGTCTTCTCGGCTATGTATGCTCTTTGCCGTGCACCTTGTGCGATCACAGAAAATCAGAAATAGCGAGAAAAATTGACAACGTAGACTTTCCGGGTAAGCTAACCAAGATCTAACCCCATTGTGTGGAAAATGTTTTTTTGGTCTGTTTTTTTCATTTTTTTTGTGATTTGTGGAAAAAAAAAAGGCAAGCATGGAGAATGAGAGAGAAGAGAAAAAAAAATCCCCCTTCCTCTTTCCATTCTTTCACGTACCTTTTAAGCTTAGCTCACTTGGTCCAAAGTTGCTTTATTCCTTAATAGGTCTTGAGTTCATGTTGGAGTAGAGTCCCGCAGCTACAGGAAAATCTGCCATTTCGGCGGATAGACAGTTTGGTGAGGACGAAGAGATAAGGTGAAGCTACGACACCGTAGCATGTTTCTAGCTGCAGAGCAGAGCCGGAAACTATGACTGTTGGAACAGAGAAGTCAAGGAAGACGACAGTACCTGAGCGACTGAGAAGAGAGAGCTCAACCATAGCATTGAAGGCAACGGTGAAGACAGGAGGGCTCAGCTACCCTCATAAAGGAAAAGGAGCAATGAGGCTGAGGTATTGAAGATGAAGGACAGAAGAAGGGAAGCGGTGCATAGTACCCATGGTCAGCGCCGGGAAGCATGGAAGATTGCAGAGAGCAGTGGTGTGATGGAAAGCGGCTACCCCAAGTACAGATATGCTGACTGTCACTAGTTAGGGTTTGGGTTACTGTTGGGATAGGCCCACAGTGTTGTAATGGTGAGACCTTTGAGCCGCCTATAAAGTGATGTATTTTGTATTGTAAAAGGTTGGAATTTTGGGCATTTTAGGCCATCCAGCTAGTCAGATTATCAGTAGTCTGTTAGCTTACTATTATTTTGTATTGTAACAATCCACAGGGATTGACAGAGAGAGAGAGAGAGAGAGTGAGAATATATTGTAAGAAGGCAATATAGAGAAGAGATCTAGGAGAGAAGGGCTCCAGGCTGAGTGCGGAGTTACCCAGAATATCTCTAGCTGCATATGCGGTGCAGCAGAACTGTGTACCTCTCTCAAGTTATAATATAGAAGCACAGTTCTGTGGACGTAACTTCTACCCTGGAAGTGAACCACGTAAAATCAGAGTGTTATGTGTTTGTATTTACTTGTTATATCTGTCATTCGTTACATGAACTTTGCTTACAGTAAATGTATGTGTATGTTATTCAATTCATAGCATATTGCAAGGATAAATGCCAGTTGAAGTCTTTAAGTATTCTGTATAAGAGTTTGTCTAAGTTTCACCTAAGACAGTTAAGATTCGCAGTATAAAACAACCTTGTGTATTGAGTCCTGTGAGTTGAACACAAGTAACGCTAGGTGCGCTGAGTTGCAGCGGTAGGATATCGCAGGAAGGCGATATCGCACCATCAGAGGAGCTGTGGTGTGCTGCGATTAAGGATCGAGCGGAGGAAAGAGTTACGTGTCGCCCAGGGTGAGGCGATGCGATAAGGATTAGAGTCATTGCGAATAAGAGGAAACTGCGCATCACAGAGAGGAAAGAGCGGTCTCGTGAGCTAAGAAGAGCTGCGAGACGTACACAGGATGCCATACAGAACCTGGTCGAGACACTTGAGTCTTTGGCCAACCCATTAGGATCAATTTGGGTGAGACTTCAGGCCGCTCTGCGGTCTGTCGCTGAAAGGGCCAGCGAGCTAGGGGTGTTGTTGGTTCATTATAGTAAACCCGGGTCTACCCAGACGACCAACAAATGGTTCCGTTGTCGGTTTTGAACAAACTGAGCATTGATGTTTTGGTGGCATCCTACTAGAGACGAACTCAACGAGTGGGTTGTGTCTACGACCAAAGAGTTTTTCGAACGAGAAAACAAGAGTCCTAGACTGAGTATAGAGGACTGGTTACAAAAACATATTGTTATAGACCTGCATGCGATATTTTTTGCGACCTTTGGAAACGAGCGTTACGACTGGTTATCAAAGTTGACTGATACGAGCATATTCAAGAAGAAAAGAAACATTGTCTGGACACCGGAGCTGATTCAGACCGTGAAGAACCTTGATAATCCCATTACGAGGACCGTGGACTTCTAGCTTGCGAGTGTGATAGAAGGCTTCGTCACAGACTTTGCAGTTGACCAGAGAAAAAGCTTCAGCGAGGCTGAGCGGTACTTCTTCAAAGGATATCGTGGTAAGTACCTAAAATCTTTAAACTTGTCCATTACGATGTTATTACATGAAAAAGGAACAATGGATCTAGTTTCAGATGAATAAGTAAAGATAGTAATGTCACAAGAGTTTGAAAGTGATTTTGATGACATTGGACGTACACGTAGTGGAAAGAAATACAAAGTAGATTTCAGCTCTCCCATATTTGAAGATAGTTCAGATAATACTAGACAACAGAGCCACAGTACCACAGAAAGAACAGAAGGGGGTATCCCTTACCACCCTTATACCCCACATAAACAGATCGGGATTCAGAACAATCCCGTAGGAACTCCATCTAGTATCTCGCAGACAGTACATACTACCGCTACATCACCTCCACCTACACCACCGAGTGGTAGTAACACAGCAAATCAACATCCACCACGTAGAAATAGAATGGGGGATGATATGAAGCTACCTATCTTTAAGGGTACAGGTGCAGAGGACCCAGAGCAACATTGGTTTCTATGTGAAGCCGTGTGGACCATTAAAGCAATCAATGATGATAATAGTAAACTTGTACAGTTGGTCACCACACTGAGAGAACGAGCCTTAACATGGTATATGAAGTATACCTTAGCGGTACCCAAAACACTTGTCCATGTCAGGACCGCCATGATTAAAGAGTTTAAGAAACCTAAGTCTGAGTCACAGTGCATTACAGAGCTCAAAGACATCAAACAGTTACCTACAGAGTCAGTGTGGGACTTTGATCAGAAATTTAAAGCCCTTATAGACCAAGTCAGCTTTGGGTTTGCGCCGGAGCAGCATAAGGAATGGTTTATTGCAGCGCTGCTCCCTCACATTAGACTACCATTAATGCAGCAGAAACTCCAGACGCAGGACGACGCGTTGGATATGGAAATGAAACTAGAGGCTTCACCTCTAGCTGAAACTAGCACAGGTATGACAAACCTGCAAAACCAGTTGGCTAATCTCATGATACAGATGCATGAACTTAAGAAAGGGAAAGAGGTTGCGCAAGACATATGGTGTGTAAAGTGTAAAGCACAAGGCCATACTAAATATAATTGTCTAGTATTTGTAGAATATATAGCAACCGGGGATCCTAACCCCTTACCACAGACCCACGGGCCGTGGTGTGAAATATGCAAAACAAGAGTACATCTACCTCACCAGTGCCCTCTACTTCAGAAGTACGTGTAGACACCTAAGAACTTATACTACGTCTTCTGCAAGTCCGTAGGCCATGATGAACACGATTGCAGAGCCTATGATCTCATGGTCGAGAGCAAGCAAGACCTGTACAGAGTCCAATCAGAAACACAGGGTCCAGCAGCAGGACCACAGCATGATCCGGCTTATGTTGGCCGTGGAGGAGGATTCAGAGGCTTTGGCCGTGGAGAAGGCTTTGGACATGGTCGTAGACCAGTCACTTGTTACAACTGTGGAGTTGTAGGACATTATGCTAGGGACTGTCAGAGCCCTACCACCACATGTAACTATTGCAAATATTACGATCACGCTATAGAAGACTGTCCTACCTTGATAGATAAGATCAGAGAACCTAAGCCAGTAGTACACCAGAACATCCAGTTTATTGCTACTGAGCAGGAAGAACCAGAACTAAGGGTCAACATTGTGACTCACAGTGGTGCTTCCACCCAATGGGACATCGCAGGTTACTGAAAAGACCACAGGTCAGGAGTGGTTGCGTAAATCTCCTAACAAAGCAACACCACTTGACCTACAGAAGAATAAACAGACATTTCAGGAAGCTAAGACTTTCTTTGATGACTCTATGCAATCAGGATCGCAGCTACCGCCGTGTAGGGGCATACCGCAGCAAGCACCTTGTGGCGTTAGCCCTGACCAGACATCGTAGGCTACCACATCGGGCGCTTGCGATGAAGACAAGTTGGCAGGAAGTGTACAATCCTTCCTGCGGAGTTGTTTAAAACTCGTGAGAAATGAGCAAGCTATTGGAGAACTTCAGCGCATCATAGATCAGTGTCAGCCATCTTCTTCCATGAGCAGTGCACAGCGTGCTGTTCATAATATTATGGGACATACAAGAACATGAAGAGAGATGCGACTCACAGCACAGGTTGGAGAATTTGAAATGGACGAGGTAATCCTAGATCTAGGATCAGAGGTAAATGTTCTGACTAAGCAGACATGGGAACAGATGGGTAGCCCTAAGTTAGTCAGATCGCCTATCCATCTGCGATTAGCTAATCAATAGCGGGTATCACCCCTGGGTCGATTATCGCAGGTGCCAGTTGACATTGACGGAGTTCGCAACTTTGCGGACTTTGAAGTTATAGAAATTATTGGCGATAGTAGACCATATCAAGCACTACTAGGCATTGATTGGGCAATCGGTAACATGGCCGTTATCGACTTAAAGAGAAGACAAATGACCTTTGAGGACGCGCAGATCCGAGTCATCGCATCGTTAAATCCTCTTCAGGGTCCTAGATACATTGAACCTATCCGAGCAGAGGAAGAGGCACGTAACATGGACAGTCTCTATTAGATGACTGCGAACCAGAGCGACTACATCAATCCAACCACAGAAGGGAACATTAGTTGGCGATGCGACAGCTCATGCGCATCGGATTTGGATGTTGGTCTAGAGAACTAGCAGAATAGACTTTACGAAGTCTCAGCACGCAAATGTGCGTATATGACTAAGTCACCGTGATGGATTGGCGCAGAGATCAACGAGATTCCATCATTTCATTGTCTAACAGATATCCAGGAATTTCTCACGCAGTTTGAACAACAAATCCCTCACGAGCAGAGGATTGCAGCTATGGACCTTGCAGTACGAGCCACACCTGCAAGATGGTGGTATGCACATAAAGAGAATATCGCATCATGGGATGATCTTAAGAGATTGATGGCGATTAGATTCTCTACCGACAGAGAATATACCCAACAGAGATACAAAGGAGAAGGTGACCCCAGGTCACACATTCAGACATGTGAACAAAATTGGTCGGACATTCCCGAGGATGAATGGGTTCACCAATTCATTCACACTTTGGACACAGTTCCACGGAACTGGTACACAGAGACTGAATTACGCAAGGGAACGACTACATGGCCACTTCTAATAGACAACTTTGTACTCACCTTCGCTTTTGAATATGAGTATCCAAATGTTGATCAGGCCCTAGATGTAATAAAGGTTAAGATATTTGAGGATTGTACCCTATCAGTACATACTCAACCTGAGTGGGCCATCCAGTTAGAAGATGCGCTCGAGTGCTATAATTTTGCATCAGAACCAGAGGAGGATGAGGATCCTCGCAACATCAACATTCCGGAGTCATAAGGGAATCGCGATGTTGATGGACCGAAGCTACAGATTCCAGCAATCACAAAGCCGATCAAGATTAAAAAGATCAATATTTGCACAGACACAGAACCAAAGTTTGCCTCTATTGGAGACTATTGGACTGATGAAACAGTTGGACAGATTGCAGACTTGTTACATGACTATCAGGACCTATTTCCCACCAAGTTCATAGAGATGAAGGGAATAGTTGGAGACCTGGGAGTAATGAGGATACCATTGAAAGAGGATGCTAGACTGGTCAAGTAGCATCCATATAGATTAAATCCATGCTACAAAGAAAAAGTTAAGGATGAGATCGATAAGATGCTAGCAGCAAGCATCATTGAGCTCGTAGAAGAGAGTGAATGGGTTAGTCCCATGGTCATGCAAGAGAAGAAAACCAAAGGAGACATCAGGATCTGTGTCGACTTACATAAACTCAACGACGCATCGCTTCATGATCCATTCCCGACACCTTTCACTGATGAAGTACTAGACAATGTGGGAGGACAGGAGGTCTACTCCTTCACTGATGGCTTTTCAGGCTATCACCAGATCAGAATCCACTCAGAAGATCGATATAAGACCACGTTTGCAACAGAATGGGGCTCATTCCAGTATACGGTAATTCCCTTTGGTCTTAAGAATGCACCAGCTATCTTTTCTAGAGTAGTAGTTGATGTATTTAAAGAATACATCCATAAATTCCTAGAAGTTTATTTTGATGATTGGACTGTATTTGGATTAATTGACAAGCACATAGGAGATTTAAGACTGATGTTAGAGAAATGTAGGCAGTACTAGATTTCTCTGAACTTGAAAAAATGTATATTCTGTGCGCCATTTGGTATTTTTTTGGGTCACATTGTTTGCAGGCAAGGTTTGATGGTAGATCCCGCAAAGATTGCCATCATTGTAAATCTTCTAGCACCCAACTCAGTCAAACAATTGAGAACAGTACTTGGTCATATCGGGTACTACAAAAAATTCATCAAGGGATACACAAAGATTACAACACCGATAGAAAAACTGTTAAAGAAAGATGTAAAATTCCTATGGAATGAGGAATGCCAGCAGAGTCTAAACACACTTAAAGAGAAGATGGTTACATCACCCATCTTAGTATTCCCAGACTGGACTAAGCCGTTTCATGTACATGTGGATGCATCTGGCATCGCACTAGGGGTTGTTTTAACGCAACCAGGAGAAGGAGGTATCGATCATCCTATCGCATACTACAGCAGAAAGCTGTCGACAACAAAAAAGAACTACACCAAGACATAAAGAGAAGGCTTAGCTATGGTGTATGTGCTACAGAAGTTCCAGCACTACTTGTTGGGTGCCTCATTCAAGATGTTCACTGACCATTCCGAATTGAAGTATCTGGTCAATAAGCCAGTGTTAGGGGGAAGAATCTGCAGATGGTTAGTCCTCTTTCAGGAGTATGATTTTGAAATCATTGTCAAACCAGGAAGATTGAATGCTGCACCTGATCATCTGTCACGAATAGACTCAAGAGATAATCCAAGTAATCTAGAGGACAATTTTCCAGATGCACAATTGTTTTCTATTCAGATCGCAGATGAGTACTATGCTGATATCATTCACTTTCTCACTACAGGAAGGGCACCTGAGGAGTTTACCAAGCATCAAAAGAGGAAGTTGGTTTTTAAAGCAGAAGACTTCACCCTGATCGCAGGACAGTTATATAAGTTAGGTCCAGATGAAGTCTTGCGGAGATGTGTGATGCCGCATGAAAAAGAGGCTATTATCAGAGAAGCACATTCAGGTACCGCAGGAGGTCATTTCGCAGGAAAGCCGACTACACAGAAAATCCTAACCACAGGATTATGGTGGCCCACGTTACACAAAGACACTAAGGACTTTTGCAGATGCTACAATATCTGCCAGAGGGTAGGAAAACCTTCACGACGAGATGAAATGCCGCTGCGACCGCAGGTTACGTTGCGCGCATTTGACAAGTGGGCTATAGACTTTGTGGGTCCTATCAACCCACTAGGAAAATGAACTGGTACGAGATATATCATCACGGGAACAGAGTACCTCACCAGGTGGGAAGAGGCCAAAGCAGTAAGAAATTGTGATGCTGCTACAGTTGCACAGTTCATTTTTGAAAACATCGTCACTAGATTTGGATGCCCAGTAATTTTGATGAGCGATCAAGGCACACACTTCTTGAATCGCACCATTGAGGCCTTGACGAAAGAATTCAAGACACAGCACCATAAGAGCACTCCCTACCACCCACAAGCTAATGGTACGGTGGAGGCCTTTAACAAGATTTTAGAAAATGCTCTTACTAAGATATGCAACAGCCAAAGGAATGATTGGGACCTCAGAGTTAACGCTGTATTATGGGCATATAGGACTACATGCAAGAAACTTACAGGACACACACCTTTCAGCTTGGTGTATGGACAGGAGGATGTTATGCCTATGGAGTATATTCTTCCCAGTTTAAGAATTGCTCAGATCATTGGAATGGCTGATACAGACACGGTGCATGAGAGGCTAGCGCAACTACTTGCCTTAGAGGAAGACAGATTCATTGCCGGATTCCATCAGAAAGTGCAGAAGGAATGAGAAAAAGCTTGGCATGACAGGCACATTAAGAGTAAGACTTTTCAGATCGGAGACCTAGTACTCCTCTATGAAAGTAAATTTATTAAGTTTCCATGGAAGTTCAAGACGCATTGGTTGGGGCCATATCAGATACAACAAGTTACAGAGGGAGGAGCCGTTCAGCTCAGCAAACTGAATGGGGAGCTTCTTCCCACGATGATCAATGGCAGTAGGCTTAATCTTTATAGTGATAGCCACTCCACCTATCAGCCCTAACTCAGAAGTGAAATGGTGCAGATTTCCACTGTAGTTGAAAGGAGGCATCACACCGGGAATTAGTCTACACCGGCAGGTATTCTAAGTATGAGGAATCACATAAGGACGGTTCATTTTGTGAAAAAAAAAAAACCGCGTAATTTTGTGTTGAGCAAGTGATGTGGTGTGGCATCGCAGCAGCGCGATGTTTCTCCGTGCCACGTACCCAGTTTTTGTAACGAGACAGAGGGCTAGTCAAGTCGCCTTCTGACAGGCAGTTAATGAGGAAATGACCGGTATACCTTACCGTAGATTTGGGCAGCAGCATAATCAATTATCTAGATTTAGCAAATCTTCGACGAGACCGGCGCCTGCATACACACGCTTCAAGGGAAATTGATCTGATTTCAGCATTTATTGAGGATCGGGATGATGGGTGTGGTCTCGTCCAAGCAATTAATACGACTAACAGGTTCAGTCTAGATGACCGTTGCGTCCGAGATTATCACCTTCAGTATAAAAGTAGAAATTATTCATTCGGGAGGGTTACTTTTGCAAAGAGCTGAGAGCTATAGAGTGCAGTGTTAAGTTTCCCCTGTCCAGAGCTAATTTTGTTACAGAGTGCTGTGATTTCCAGAGTTTGCAGCCATTACCAATCCAAAGTATAACACCAAGTGGGTTCTGTTGAAGGACGAACCTATAGAAGCGATTTTGGAAAGATTCGAGCATGGAGGCCTTACAGCTGCTATGACCACGCCAAGTTCATCACAGACTGGACATATGCCAAGGATGAGGAGCCAAACTCACATAAGAGAAGAATCTAGTTCAGAGATAGAGGAAGAAGTTCATAATGCAACAGACTACATCATACCACGAGTTGACGTCGCACCAGAGGTAAAAATTCCCAAGAGTTGTAAGTTTCCTGTTCCTATACCACAGATTGATTCTCGAGTCAAGGAAGATGGAGATCTATTAGGATATGCCGATGTTGTTAAATTTGTAGATTATAACCTGGGCGATAGTAAGACATACCCTCAGTTTAGGCCAGACCAGTATCTTACGATTCAGAAGAACCCAAGGACAGGTGCAGATGAATATGTTCCCATGGCACATGTCCAGATTCTTGAGCGCTCAGGCTTGCTTAATCTGTTAAGAATACCACATTTTGGAAGAGGCGCAGAGGTTAATGCCATGGTACGCATCCTACTTTCATGCGTACATGGGGGTTACCTCTGGCTTGGAAACAAGGTTGACCTGAACATCGACCTGATACACCGCATCACCAGGCTGTCCAACAACGGTCAAGACCCGAAGACAAATATAATAGGCAAGACCAAGGATTCCAAGCTATCACCAACCATAGTCGCCAAGTATAAACTGCAGAGAGGAGGTCGGGCTTACGAAATTGCAAGCTTAACAGACAATACACTTAGATTTACAGCTAGTCTGCTTGCAGGAAGACTGTTAACCAAGGTTTTCCCAAAGGAAGTCACAGGATCAGTAATTAACCTGGCCATACAAGTTGCAGAGGGGGAACAGTTCAATTGGTCTTTATTTTTGTTAAATATGTTTCAGCAAGATTGTTTGCAAGCTCAGGATAGGCAACCCACCCATTCCATTTCTTGTAGTTGCTGATACTCTATGCATTCGTCGGATGGAAGGAGCCTCCCCATACACAATTTCGACAGCTAGGGAGTGGTGAGCCCAGAGGTACGCGCTACACAAACTTATGGGAGACTAGCAGCCCCGCCAAGAAAAAAGTCAACGCGATAGTATTCTATGATTACTATAGGCTGCTGAGGAATGTCATCGAAGAAACACCATAGATCAGCAAGGAGATCGTGGACATATATGATGATCGGCTTGATTTTATGGTGGATCGCCATAGAATTTACCTGAGGCCAAAAAGGACTAAAAGGGACGATTGGGATAATGGTTGGTTCAGGATGACAGCGAAGGATATCGAGGGTGTCATCAAGGACTTTAATGACAACTGGAAGCAAGCGTTAGAAGATACCACACCCCTACCATCAGGTACAACACAGACAGACCCATCGGACAAAGGCAAAGACAAAGTGGAGACCTAGACGCAAGTTGCAGCACAAGTGCCACTATTAGGACAAAAGAGGAAATATCCACCGCAAGTGCCACCAGAGGCACAGACGATGAAGGATGGGGAACAAGGGACACCAGAGTCACAGACGACGAAAGATGGAGAAGAAGAGATACTAGAGGCACATAAGAAGAAAAAGCACAAAGCCACAAAACCACCTTCGAAGACTGCACTGACAGAGGATGATTATGAACTCATTGCAACAAGAATGCATGACATGTTGAAGGACTCATTTGAGGCGATGCAGACATCGCAGGCAAAGATACAGAGTGCAGTAGAAAATCAACTTCTGGACTTAAAAGCAATTACTGAGAAGACTACCATGATACAGGTTCCGCCAGTAAAGGTGACTGTAGGAGAAATTTCAACACAGTCAATTTCCTGCGACGAAATATTCACAACAGATCGCATCAATACAGTTTTGATACCACCAGGGAGCATCCGATTCCCTACGTCAATGAAGGATGTACCAATGTAGATTAGGAAACCTTTCGAGGTTAACCTCGTAGAGTTCAACATTGATCAGTTACAGATGATCCAGCAGCGGCTAAGCACAGAGCTCAGAGGTAGAGAGCTCGCCACTTATAAATAGAACACATAGCTGAAACAACAGAATGCAGCACTCGCCACCAGCTATCAGAAAAAGACAGACGAGTTAAGAACATATGAAGAAAGAGAACAGGATCTCTCTCAAGTCTTACAGAGCATCGCATTGGAGTTACCCCAATGTAATATCGAGTTCGCCTTGCCTATCCCACAGAAGGTAAGACGAGTTGCAGACAGAGCAAAGGCTCTAGAGGAAAAAGTAACCAGCATGGAAGAAATAGTGGCCAAGATGGAGGAAGACCACAAAGCACAGATTGCTGAGCTTGAGGCTAGACCACTGGGAACCCCCTAGGTAGACAAGGAAGCCAGAGTAAAGGCCTTTCGACTCACCTCCGCGCAGATGCAATCTCGCATAGACGACGCACTGTCGGTGCTAGCTGATGCGACGAACACATGGTCGGAGTTAGATGAGCCTCCCGAGAAAGTAGAAATCCAGCAAAGTATTAAGCAGAAGGAGAATACCATAGCAGCAATGAAGGAAGAAATCAAGAGCTTAGCAGCTCTTCAGAAGATGAGAAAGATGACGGAGATGAACCGCTTGTAGCAGGAAGCGTAGCGGTTGAGAGCAAAGGAGATACACATCAATGACCTGCTTCAACCATATCAAGAACAAATCACCGAGCTAGTCGATGCGGTTGAGACAAAGGCAAAGACTCAGGTAGTTCACTGCCACCAGAAATGAACATGATGCAGCAGAAGACTCAGGTATTAGTCAAGCTATGCTTGACTCGGCACAAGAGCGTGTCGCAGCTATGGAGAACGAAGTCGCAGGACTTCGGGACAAGCTTCAGTGCACTTCATAGGAAGCCAAGGAGAAGCTACAACAGGAGAAGCCTATTGGTAGTGGCTCGGGGGCGAGCCACAAGTAAGTGTTAGGGGACTGTTGGAGCAGAGTCCTGCAGCTACAGGAAAATCTGCCATTTTGGCGGATAGACAGTTTGGTGAGGATGAAGAGATAAGGTGAAGCTACGACACCGTAGCATGTTTCTAGTTGCAGAGCAGAGCCGGAAACTATGACTGTTGGAACAGAGAAGTCAAGGAAGACGACAGTACCTGAGCGACTGAGAAGAGAGAGCTCAACCATATCATTGAAGGCAGCGGTGAAGACAGGAGGGCTCAGCTACCCTCATAAAGGAAAAGGAGCAATGAGGCTGAGGTATTGAAGACGAAGGACAGAAGAAGGGAAGCGGTGCATAGTACCCATGGTCAGCGCCGAGAAGCATGGAAGATTGCAGAGAGTAGTGGTGTGATGGAAAGAGGCTACCCCAAGTACAGATATGCTGACTGTCACTAGTTAGGGTTTGGGTTACTATTGGGACAGGCCCACAGTGTTGTAATGGTGAGACCTTCGAGCCGCCTATAAAGTGATGTATTTTGTATTGTAAAAGGTTGGCATTTTGGGCATTTTAGGCCATCCAGCTAGTCAGATTATCAGTAGTCTGTTAGCTTACTGTTATTTTGTATTGTAAAAGGTTGGCATTTTGGGCATTTTAGGCCATCCAGCTAGTCAGATTATCAGTAGTCTGTTAGCTTACTGTTATTTTGTATTGTAACAATCCACAGGGATTGACAGAGAGAGAGAGAGAGAGTGAGAATATATTGTAAGAAGGAAATATAGAGAAGAGATCTAGGAGAGAAGGGCTCCAGGCTGAGTGCGGAGTTACCTAGAAGATCTCTAGCTGCATATGCGGTGCAGCAGAACTGTGTACCTCTCTCAAGTTATAATATAGAAGCACAGTTCTGTGGACGTAACTTCTACCCTGGAAGTGAACCACGTAAAATCAGAGTGTTATGTGTTTGTATTTACTTGTTATATCTGTCATTCGTTACATGAACTTTGCTTACAGTAAATGTATGTGTATGTTATTCAGTTCATAGCATATTGCAAGGATAAATGCCAGTTGAAGTCTTTAAGTATTCTGTATAAGAGTTTGTCTAAGTTTCACCTAAGACAGTTAAGATTCACAGTATAAAACAACCTTGTGTATTGAGTCCTATGAGTTGAACACAAGTAACACTAGGTGTGCTGAGTCACAGCGGTAGGATATCGCAGGAAGGCGATGTCGCACCATCAGAGGAGCTGTGGTGCACTGCGATTAAGGATCGAGCGGAGGAAAGAGTTACGTGTCACCCAGGGCGAGGCGATGCGATAAGTATTAGAGTCATTGCGAGTAAGAGGAAACTGCGCATTGCATAGAGGAAAGAGTGGTCTCGCGAGCTAAGAAGAGGTGCAAGATGCACACAGGACGCCATACAGAACCTGGTCGAGACACTTGAGTCTTTGGCCAACCCATTAGGATCACTTTGGGTGAGACTTCAGGCCGCTCCGCGGTCTGTCGCCGAAAGGGCCAGTGAGCTAGGGGTGTTGTTGGTTCATTATAGTAAACCCGGGTCTGCCTAGACGACCAACAGTTCAAGTATTATTAAGGTACTTTATAGTGCATGCAATTTCTATTTTCAAGTTACTTTATTGTAAAAGTGCATCTCACTTAAATAAAATAAAATAAAAAGTGAGTCAGTTAAGTCTTTTAATTTATTGCCGCACTATTTAAAGTAACATTATTGTAAAAGCGAACATTACTTATTCTACAAAAAATGATTTACTTAAAAGAAAATTTATTGTAAAGTGCTTGTCAAAGGTTGATCTTGGGAAGAGGGGGGTTCTTTTTTTAGTTGGTCAAGTTAATATCTGCAACGTCACTATTGGGGACACCTTCAACATTTTCTTTGATCAAGCATAACTTCATCATTTATAATCATTTTTTAATGCCTTTTTTTTTAAAACAACCTATTTTTTCGAGCTCTTTGCATCTAGATAGTTAGTTTTTGTTTTTTCAGCCATTATTTTCAAGTATCCCCTTGTGATATTATACTTACCAGTTCTAACTATATCTCATGGAAATCTCATATGGAGGATGTTCTATGAAGTAGGGGATTTTTCAGAATTAATTCAGAGAAAGAAACAGAACCCACTGATGATGATAATAAAATAAAATGGGAAAATAGATGTGATGAAGCTCGAGGATTTATTGGGATGTCAATCTCTACTGATTTGTGATTCCACATATATGGAATTGATGAACCTGATAAAGCTTGGGAAAAGTTGGAATCTGTGTTTGGTAAACATAATGAAATTCGAGGTCATCAACCTGAGAATGAGTTGATTTCTTTGAATCCAAGTGTTTTTTCATGCATTCAAGACTATTTATCTAACTATAAAACTCTTAGACTCGTATGTGAAGAATGTAAGATTAAGAAAGAAGACAAACAATGTATTTATCATATTCTTTTCAAACTTGAAGCTGCATATTCTATTTTTGTATCTACATTCTACTCCATGAAAGAATCCTTGACTGCAGCTAGTTATCAAGAGCCTAGTGTTGAATCCTTTTGCGATTCCTTAATTAGAGAGCAAGATAAACTCATTCATCTTGGAATAATTAACAATACAGATACATCTGGGAAAGCCTTATTGTCCTAACAGAAAGAAAAGTCCAAGCCTCTCAAGAAACATAATTTTCGCAATAATAAGGCAAACAACAAGGGTCCCGAACCCTCTCAGTCAGCTCTTTCTTTAAAAAATGACAAAGGATCCAAGCCAAAAGGAAAGAAGACTGAGCGTAATTGCAATTTTTATGGGAAAGATAATCATGATTAATCTAAGTGTTTCAAGAAGATGATAGCCTTGGTAGCAGCAATGAAGAAGCACCACATCAGCGTAGATTTGTCTTCAAAATATACCTCTCATGGATATGCACTTTGTGCTTCTGGTTACTCTTATACTCCATCTTCTTCTTCTACTTCAAATGAATGACTCATTGATTCTGGAGCATCTTATCATATGGCTAAGGATCAAGCCATCTTTTCTACTATGCATGAATGTAACACCAAGAAAATATTTGTTGGTGATGGTATATCTCTAAGTGTTGTAGGATCTGGAGCAATTCCAGTATAAAATGGTCATTTCAGTGATGTACTATGTGTTCCAAAAATTTCCTGCAATTTGTTATCAGTCTATCAAATTACTCATTCGGGTGAAGGTAAAACTGTGACATTTACACCTCACCAAGTTGTAATCAAGGATTTTAAAAATCCTTAAAATGTCCTCGCTACTGGAACTGTTGATGATATTACCAGGTTGTACAAATTTAACAACTTTGGGTCATCACTTTTTCCTTCAGTTTTTGTTGCTCATAGTGATAACTTGAGCAAATTTTGGCATGAGTGATTTGGTCACTTAAATTATCACTCATTGCAACAACTATGTAAAGACAATATGGTGACTGGTCTTCCGATGGTATCTTGCAAGGATGGTGTTTGTTCCAGTTGTGTACTCGAAAAACATCATTGGGACAGTTTTGCCAAACGTGCCTCTTGGCACGCCTCGGTTCCCTTGGAGCTTGTGCATAGTGACTTGTGTGGCCCTCTTCCATCTACTTCCTTTTCTGGTTTCAAATATTTATTAACTTTCATTGATGACTACTCAAGACACACTTGGGTATACTTCCTAAAACTTAAGAGCAAAGTATTTAACATGTTCTTGGCCTACAAGGCCCTTGTTGAAAAACAATCTGGTCATCAAATTATTAAGTTAAGATCTGACAATGGAGGAGAATATGTTAACAAAAATTTCACTACTTTTTGCGCTGAACAAAGAATCCAACAACAACACACTGTTCCATATACACCAAAACAAAATGGTGTAGCTAAACGGAAGAACTGCACTTTAAAAGAAATGGCTAACTGTATGATACAATGTAAGGGACTAAGTCTTCAATATTGGGCTGAGGCCATAAATTGTGCAAATTACATAGTTAATCGCACGTCCACTAAAGTTTTACAAGGTATAACACCGGAAGAAGCATGGAGTAAAATTAAACCAAATGTAGGTCACTTCCACGTGTTTGGTTGTGAAGCATGGGCTCACATTTCGGATGAAAAACGGAAAGCATTGCAGCCTAAAAGTGAAAAGTGCATATTTGTTGGATATTCTGAAGATGTAAAAGGTTATAGACTTCTTTAGCCACATTATCATGATATAATCATTAGAAGAGATGTTAAATTTGATGAAAATATCTTGGCCTGCGAACCTAACTTGGTGGGTGTGCCATCTTTGGACTGCGAGCTTGATTCGACGATTGTGCCTTCTTCTTCTTCTTCCAACTTCTTTGATATGTTTCTAACTTCAGTTTCTGATGATGACAGTGAGGATGAAAATCCACCTCCGGATGCTCACGTTCATCCAATTGCACCAGCACCAATACTTCCTCGATGGGTCTGTTCAACATGTGAAGTAGCTGGTGATCTTGCCGGTGATCCTAGAGATCAACGTTGAACACGTTCTCAGTTTTAGTGAGCCTCTTCTCTTTTGGCTCAAGTTTTCAAGAATCATGATCCAAAAACTTTTGCAGAAGCTTCAGGAAATCCATATTGGGATGTAGCTATGGATGAAGAATATCATCCTTAATGGCCAATGATACTTGGGATCTTGTTCCTCTTCCAAAAGGAATAAAACTTATCAGATGTAAATGGGTTTACAGAACTAAGTATGCATCAGATGGAAGTATTGAAAGACTTAAGGCAAGGTTAGTTTCCAAATGTTTTTCCCAAGTTGAAGGGATTGACTACAATGAAACCTTTGCTTCTGTCACAAAAATGAACTCCATCCACCTTGTTCTTTCTCTTGCAGCCTTACATAATTGGGAAGTCCATCAACTAGATTTCAAGTCTACCTTTTTACATGGTGATTTACACGATGAAATTTACATGGAACAACCTCCTGGATATGTTTAGGATAACTCTATCCTTGTCTGTCTCCTTAAGAAATCCTTATATGGCCTTAAGAAAGCTCCTAGAGCTTGGTATGCCAAAATGGATAGCTTTCTCCTTGACACTGGTTTTTCTAGATGCCATTCTGACCCCAATGTCTATACCAAGAAAGTAGGAAACCATCTCATCATACTTGTTCTTTATGTTGACGATCTTATCCTTACTGGTAGTGACCCTAAACTTTTAACCCATGTGAAATCTAGTCTTAAGCAAAATTTTGAAATGTCAGACTTAGGACATTTGGATTATTTTCTTGGTCTCCAAGTCCTACAAACCAAAGAAGGAATATTTATTTCCCAGTCTAAGTATGCTTGTGACCTTCTTCGTCGCTTTCACACGAAATATTGTAAACCAGCCCCTTCTCCCTTCCAGTCTGGAGTCAAACTTTCTGCCACCTTTGTATTGTCAGCTTGTTGGTAGTCTTTTATACTTGACTCATTCTCATCCTGACCTTTCCTTTGCCGTTGGTCGTGTTTCCCGTTATATGCAAACTCCTCATGAAAGTCACTGGAAAGCATCAAAAAGAATACTTCGATATATTTGAGGTACAATTCAGTTTGGGATTCATTACAGTATAGGGGGGGAACCTTTGTTGGTTGGTTTCACTGATTCAGATTGGGCCGATGATCTTGATGATAGAAAGTCTACTGTAGGTTATGTTTTCAGTCTGGGATCTGGACCTGTCACTTGGGCTTGTAAGAAACAACAAGCTCTTGCTCTTTCTTCAGTAGAAGTAGAATATCGAGCTGCAGTTAATGCCATCCAGGAAGCTTTATGGCTTCGACAGATCCTATCAGAGTTTGGATTTGAGTAGCAGCAGCCTACTCCACTTTGGTGCGAAAATCGAAATGCCATCAAGCTTTCCAAAGATCCAGTTTTACATAAACGTAGAAAACACATTGAGCTACACATGCACTTCATCAGAAATCTTGTTCATGGTCGTGTTCTTGAAATGCTCTATTTCCCTACAGATGATTAAATTGCAGACATCTTCACCAAGTCTCTTACAGAAGCAAAGTTTTCTAAGCTTCGATCTATGTTAGGAGTTCAGGGATGTGTCGTTAAGGGGGGATAGGCTCTAATGCCTCCTTCCTTCTCCTAATAGTGTCACTTTTGTAAATCCTTCAATCCTATCTCAAGTTGTTCTTAAGGGGGGATGTTAGGATATTTAGACACTTAGGAGTTAGTTAAGACCAACTTTTGTAATATATCCATTAGGTAAAGTGTGTTTCTTTAGTATGCATTAGTATGCATTTGTAAATATTCTAATCCGATGATCACGATATGCTCTAGACATAAAGTGATCTGACGGTTCAACTTCTCTTAGATCATACCTACCATTGATATGTGGCTTAACACTCAATTGGTCCATGATCTCTATTTAAAGAGCATGGAGGGTCCGTGGCTAGTTGAATGATTATGAGAAGCTCATGTAACTTTCTTTCTTTTGCATAATAAATTGCACCAAGTAGCTATTTGGCTGGGGCTGTGGACTGTTTCCCTCTCGAGGGTTTTAACCACGTGACAAATATTGGTGTATTGATCTGTGATTCATTTATGTGAAGTGGTTGCTCTAGGTGTTTGGTCTTTTGGGAGTACCCTATGTACCCGAATAGAAAAGAATCAGTTGGAAAGTTCAAAACATGATTACAAAAGAAGTGGGGAATGCAAGTTAACACATGATTACAAAAAAAATGGGGAATCATTAACCCATTTCCTTAGCCCCATGAAATATGCCTGTGCATAGGGTGGCACACTCCAATTCAAGGTGATGGTTGGAGGCGTTTCTTGTCTCATACGTTTTTCTCATTCCTGAATTTGACTCTCATGCCTATAGAGGTAATTTTCTAAAAACACGAGAGTTGTTCATAGCCAACCCTTCTTTGTGTAAACAGAATGTGTATAGTAGAAGAGTATGCAGGAAAAATAGAGGAGTATGCAGGCATAGCATAGGAGAAAGCAAGAATAGCAGAGGAGTATCCGAGCATAGCTATTGAAGATTGCATGCACGCAGGCATAACTGTGAAGTAGAAGTCGCCTGAAGAGAGGTAAGGGACAATTCGAAAACATAATTTTTTTTCCTAGTTGAAATTTAAAACGAAACATAGCATCAAAGTGATATTTCAAGCTAGGTTAGGACTTCTGGGTTAAGTTTGTTTGGAGGCTTCCTTTGCATAAGGCAAATTTTTGTTGAAATTAAAAAAAAATGGTTTCGAGGATAGAACCAAGAAAATTTGATCCCTCTACCATTCATGAAAGTTTCTTGGGATTTTTTGAGAAGAAACAGTGGATTCCTTTCTTTGAAAAGTTTGATGGGTATAATGAAAAAGTTAGCCTAGCATTTTCCTATTCATTTGTTGGAGAAAGGGCTACAGTAGGTAACTTCACTTTCAGATTATCTGAGGATATTATGGCACAAATTATTGGATTACCTCAACATGGAGAGAGGTTCTTTAAGACAAAACCGTTAGAGGAGAAAGCATGGATACCTTTCTTATGCAGATCAAGGGAAGGCTCAGTAAAATGGAAGAAAGGAATACCTAGGATTTGGTTGATTCATCCTTAGGATGAAGTGGCATATGTCATCTAGAAATTCATTACTTGTGAAGGCAGATTCAATGTCATATACCTCTATCACATTAAGTTGATGCAACACTTGAGGGTGGACTGCGAGATTAATATACCCTATTTTCTGTTACAACGCCTTTCTAAGATGGATAAAGTTGTTCAAAAACGTGTTGAAGACATTACAACAAGCCCTTTTCACTATGGACTAATCAAGATGATTATTACACATGAATTACAAAAATAAAACTTGACATGGCAACAATTTATAATTCTTAATGAATTTGAAGAACCAGAAGAGCCGCTTGAGAAGGGATTAAAAGAAAATGAAGTGTTGACGATAATCGACACTGGAGATGAAATACAAAACTCTAAGGAAACAAGTTCAAAACAACCTAAGAGAAGAATATGAACAAGGAGCATGGTAAAAGAAGAAAAGGAATTCCAAGGAAAAGATAAGATATTCACCACTTATGAAAGAAGATCAAGGAAACAACAACAAATTCAGAAGAAGCAAGGACCATAAAATGATGATGAGGTACAACACAAACATTTTGCATACATTCAATCCTTGGAAAGTTAAGAAGAAAGTTTAGTAGGTGAGATTGGGAAAAATAATGAAGAAGTAAATATCATCTTTACCCAGCAAACTACATAAGAGATAATGGAAATATATGTTCAGGCAGTTGAAAAGACTCCAATTGACATAAAAGAGCAAAATAATGAGGATACAACCATCATTTCTCCTATCTTTGAGCATCAAGCCACATAAAAGGAAAAGGAAAAGAATTTAGAGCAGGATAATGAAGAAGTTAAGCACAAAGATGAGGAATTTGGGATGGACAGTATTTTTGAACAACCGATAATAAAGATGAAAAAGAAGAATTCTTCCAAGAACATAAAAAATATTAAGAAGTTAGAACTAAAAATGAAGGAATTAGAATTAGAAAATGAGAAATTGATGAATAAAAATAGAAGGCTTAGATTTCAAAACATACAAATCTCTAAACAAGCATATACATGGTATCAACGAAATAGAATATTCAAAACAAAATATCAGAGATTGAGGGTCCTTCACACAACTTAGGATAGTGTAGATGCATCATCACAGACATGAGAGATGTCAATTGACTAGTAGCAGCAGTACAACAACAATTTTGTTCATGGGGATATGAATCTTTAGTTTTGGAAACAATTTTTGTGCATGAGGACATGCAACAACTTCCTCTTGGGAGAGATGTTGGATACTATTTTTGATACCTATTTTACTCCATAATCCTTCAAGGCATCTCCTTAATCGTTTATATTTCATCCATAAACCCTCATGTTTCATCCATAAGGCCTTGGAATTCAATAAACTAAGGTATAATTGTTGTTGCTCTTAATGAATTGAATTTTGTAATTTTGAAAGAATTTAAATTTCAATTTCAATAAAATTACAGAATTTGCTAACTTCCCGTAAATGCTCTTAGTTTTGGATATTTGTAGGATAGCTGGGCACAATCTGAAACACCCAGGAGAATACTTGATGTCCAAGGATGGATTAATTTCTAACGGCTTCACGAAATAGGTTTCATAGGTGTCGAGTCAACGCTGGTCAAAGCAAGCCACCTACGCTTCCATTAAGCACAAAAACAAGGTCGTTCTGATTTTGCATGGATTTTTCCTATTTTCGTGGATATGGAGAACGAGTTTAGGGATAATGACGAGATGGCATTAATGGTTTACCAAGATTATAGCATTTTTAGTTTTAAAAACATTCAATATAAATATTTGAACCTTCTAGGTAATTGCAACTGACAAATGGTGAATATTTGCGTTTGAAATAAAGACTTTAGACTTTGAATAGATGTGTGTGCTAAATTTTATATGCTGTGGGATCTAATTAAGTGTTAAGAGTTTTGTGAAACTACTTGTGTGTGTGAGTGAAGTAGTGGAGGTCCCACTTTGCCAATCCCATGCACTCATTTACTTCATTATTTTGCATTGGTATGTTTTTATATTTTCTGTAGTGTTCTATTAAAAATTTCAAACTACATTTTACAATCAAATCTCAGTCTGTGTGATGCAAGTAGGTTTTTGTTGATTGAAAATAGTGTATGTTCTTGTTTAAGTATCGTAGGTTGTTTCCAGCTCTATTTTTCATTAGAATATATACTGAGTTGTTGAAGTATCCAAACACATTGTGAACTGACTTTCTGTAAAAGAATTCAATGTCTTCCTGCTTTCAACAATGAAGTAGCAATGCTGTAGTTTATGGTTTTGATATTTTAAGTTTTAGAATATTTCATATTTCAGGTGTTGATGAGTTTAAGAATTCTAATGAATACACTTTCCGTAAGGGAGTTTAGTATTTCTTAGCTTACAACATTCAAATAGTTCTATGTTCAATTTCAAAACATAGTGTATTTTAAACTAGTCTAGATCTAAATCCATAGATTTTGGATGTGCTTCTAAGTATTACGATTCCGGATTGACAATTAAAATTATAAGCTCTAGTTTACAACAGTAGACTGGTCCAACAGTGGGAATCATTGAGGTTCTCATAAGAGGTAGTTTTAAGAGTTACTAAACTGATTGCGCTCTTCTTATGGGAGGAACATTGTCCCGTTGAAGCTAGTTGCCCAAATTTGAGATAAGTATTGTCTCATGTGTTATTCATGTTGTTGTATTCTGTATATGTGCCATGGTGACTAATTTGTGCTATTTTTATGTTCATGGTTTAGTTGTTAAAGGATACTCTTATATCATGTATCATATATTTTTATACTTGATGTTAATCATATGGTTGATTGAAATATGATTTTCAGGTGAATATATCTTTGTTGATATTTGAAGACCCTATTGGGGATTGAATATTGACCCTTAGTAATAGTCTTGGTTCTCACACATAAATCCAAGAAATGGCATGGTGATATATTGAGGAATGAGTTAGGTGAAGGAAGTCACATCCCATAGGAGGTGGAGACAGACATGAAAGTAGTAACGTGAATTATTGTGGTTTCTCGGAAGAGGATTTCCAAGAAGGGATACTTGAAAATTGAAGTTAGTGATCCTTTTGAAATTTGTAAAAGCATGTATGTATTATGTATCGAGGGCGATATATAATACCATGTGTGTTAAGCCCTGGACATATGAAAATTTTAATTGTTTATTATTGTGGCACATGGTGTCGCAAAAAGGGTCTTTAAGGACCTAGAGACATTATTATTATTTTGTAAACAATTAATTAATGCAAACAACTGGCACATTGAGGACCACTAAAAGAGTATGGGAGGCCTAGATCCAAAATGTGAGGGGGAATGGGGACATTCTTAGCACTTTAGAACTTGTTTGGTTGATATTGGTTCAAATTTTTTCCTTGGTGGCTTTATTAATTTATGATCACCCAAACATTGTACAACATACCCAAATTTTGATTATTTTATCCTATGTTGGTATTATTGAGCCTAATTCATGATTTAGTGGGACTCCTTGGTGTTTGTGTGGGTGCCACTTGTTGATTGAGCTCATTTGGTGGTTTTGTAACTCATTTGTGGAGGTTACGCTTGGTTTTGTAACTCCCATTTGCATAAGTGTTCCGTTACTGGCTATTTTTAGCCTCAACACCTCAAAAATTGTGTAAATAATTATGCAACTCCTTGTGCAAATACTTGTGAAAATCCTTGTGTAAATACTTGTGTAACCTTCCCTTTTCTATTTTGGGAATATGCATTGGTTTTTGTGACACCTCACCTCACTAATTTTGATTCCCCTTCATGGATGATGTGTCCATACATGAATTTGAGTTGGGTGGAATGGCTTGGAGTCACTTTTCTTGAAATTCAAATTGCTTGGGTTGGATTAGAGTTAACCTCTTGTGGTTGAATTATCCCCCTTGGATTGACTCAAGTTGGCTTACCTTGGTTTGATTTCACCCCATTGAGTTAGAATAACCTTCTTTGGTCTATAAACCCATGTTTGATATCCTTGATTTGGGGGTTCTTTTTCATGGTATTTTTAGATGGTTGTTGATTATAGTTGTTCATACCTTTGATGGTGAGATATTAGTTATCTTGTGAGCTTGGGAAACCATGAATGCTATGATCTGTGAATGTATTTTTTGCTTGAAGCACTGTGATATTGTATGATGTTCGTGGTAAGCCCATAAAAATATGGTGTAATTTATTTGTTTCCACTACTTTCATCTGTCCTAGACATACATAGAAATCCTAATGGTGAATGGTGGTATCCCAATGGCCTAGGGGGTATGGATTACCATTGCACATGGTAGTGGAGTGGAAGAGGAAGTATGTGGTGAGGAATAGAGTTTTGCCTTCTTAAACTGATACTTCAGATAATATTGAGTGCACTTATGTTTTGGATATGTGGCCTCAGCTCGAGGGTGTCTTGTCAAAATGAGATCTGTCTTGGTAGTGCCAAAGGATGGGTGGAACGTGGTCCGGACGATGCTAGTTGTGCATTGATAAGATAAATGATTTATATCGTGTTTTTTTAATTTATATGGATATGATGTAATTTATTTATGGATGCACATGAAATGTTTGATGAAACGTATAATTTATTTGTGGAATAAATTTCTCACATAATTCAATCTATTTATGCAAGTAAATTTTATGAAGGAATTGGAAACTAGTTTTTGGGGTTTTGTGCACAAATTGTTTGAGGAAATAATTATTTGGTACCTCTGAAATAGAAATGATATTTATTCCCCTGTTCATTATATAATGTGTATTTTGATGGTATAGTAACTTCGTAATGGTTTAATAGACTTCTCTTTGATGCTTCTGCCTCTTATTAAGAAACTAGTTCTTCGATTAGATTGTTCTACATAGTTTGGAGACTTGGCACATTAAGTGTTTGTAAAAATGATTGAGTGTTAATTTTATACTTATGTAAGATATAAATAGTATTGAAATGTGTGTGATAATGTGAGGATAAATATTATTGCTAGTGTTTGGGAAATGTCTACTGAAATTCAAGTTCAATTTCCAATTTCTAGCTCCTTCAATGGAATTGTTTTGAGTAGATTTGTGAATTTTCATATGAAATGTTTGAATGAGATATACCTATATTATGAATTATAAAAAAAATTATTTCTATTTTTAATTTCATTTGAATGATTCTATAAGCCATGGATTTAATTATTCTAGCGATTCCTAGAATTACTACTCAATTCAGATGGGTAGAATTAACTAGTTTTGTGAGTTGTTTAATGGAATCTATATGGGTGGAAAGCTACAACCATATGACTGTAAGTGACTTCTGATATGATTCCCATGATCTACAATGTTCATATATTTCTCATTATTTTTCATTTGGAAATTTAAATTGGAAACTGGGTATATTGCGGTGACATTGGTAACTAGTTTTTTTTATTAGAATCTTCGTTTTTCATAAAAGATGATTGTAAAACCACATGCTCTGTTATTGGTACTGTTATAACTAGATATTGCTCTTTGTTTATCTGTTCTTTTTGTCCTAATTTTCAATCGTTGGTTTAAAATGATTTTACATTTTATGTTGATTTTAAGAATTTTTGACAATCAATAATTTTTGTTGGATTTAATGCTTTTAATGGTTGAGTTATTTCATTATTTTAGTTTTAAGGTTTGTCCTTTGGGATTATTAGTTAATATGTATATCTTTAAGATTTCAAAAACTTATAATAATAATTTATTCCAAGTTTTGCTTTATAATCTAACCCTCATTTTTTAGTCCTTTGTCAAATATTTTCATGAGGAGATTCCTGTAGTAGCTCTGTTTTTCCTGTTTTTGTCATTGTCATTGGGAGTAGATGTAATGAACATAAATAGGATAATAATTAAATAAGGTTAATAATTAAATAAAATAAGAATTGTTAATTATTATAGTAGTAGCTATTAATGTGAAGGGACATAACTCTTCATTATGAAACACTCAAGCCATATTAAAGGCGATCTATGTTGTAATATCCTATCATCTTTTTATCTATCAATTTATTCATATTTTATTATCTACGGATATGTGGGTTATTTCAGAAATAACTTAGTTGAGAATATCCAACTATGGATGTTACAGTGGTATCAGAGCTATACGGACCTTGGACAACATTATTTACACCTTGTGTAGATTTGGGTTTCCAAAAAAATAGGACTTTGTTCTTAAAAAAAAAGTAAAAAAAGAAAAGAGGGTAAAAGTGAAACCATACTTGGTTTCTTAAAGTGGGTTTGGGTTTGAATATAAAAAGTGCATAATAATAACTACAAAGAATCAAGTGGGATTTGAACCTAGGTGGGGAAGGTAACACTTATTCCTCCCAACCACCCAATCTACTTGCAGTTTACAAAAGTATTGGAAAAAAATAAAAGTCAAGGACTAGAATTTGGAAGGTTATATATTATTTTATATAACTTAAGTTTAATAATAATAATAATAATTACTATTATTATTATTTTATTAAAAAAAAATTATTTTTGGAAAAAAAGGGTTATTTGACCTAACAAGAAATAGTTGAAGAAAGTTTTTTCCAAAAGAGACATATTGAGAAGTATTACAACTTTTGTATCTACCCTTCTAGAAGAAAGAAGACAAAAATGAAGTAGAAACATAGTCACAAACAATGGCTACTACATATTCGAAAATGAAGGCACAACTACAAACAACAGTGGACGAGTTAGAACAATATAAGGCGATCAATAAAAGTCTACAAGCTAAGGTTGAGACACAAAAGTGGTTGAAAGAGTGGAAAGATGATGAGAATCATCGCTTATGGAATCAAAATCGAAAGCTAGAACAAACCATAAGAGATAATAAGAAAATGTTATCTGATCAGGATAAAGAAATATCATGTTTAAAATTCATAATCAAAACCTAGAAGACCAGATCATAAAGTCAAAAAACGACAACAAATCACCATATGGATGTGATAATGAATTAGAAGAAGAAATAAATCATCTAAACAAGCTCATCATGGAAAAAGATGCTGAATTGGCACAAGTCTGGATGAAGTTAGAAAATCAAGAAGCAGAGTTACGTCATCATAAACAACAAAAAGAAAAACTCCAGCAGCAGTATGACGATAGTAAGAAGACACACAAGTTAGAACTGACGAAAGTCAAAAAGGTTTTATCAAGCCATTTCGAAGAAATTTTCAAATTAAGTAATCATAACAAGATGCTAGTCACAAAAATTAAGAAGTTCAAAAGTAGTCGAAAGACAGAATAATCTACGGAAGACACTGAAGGAAAATTTCTAGACAAACATGAAGAAAATATTTGTATCAGAAGGCATAACGAAGATCTTAAGGAACAACTTAAGAAGTCTGAAGATGACAAGAAAAACACATGTAGAAGTGATTAATAAGTTTCAAAATGATAACATGCAGTTAGAAAACAAATTGGAAAAGATACAGAATGAAACCTTAAAACCTCAAGAGACAAAATACAACCTTCTTCTCAGATCAATGCTCAAAAGATGACACTCGTAAAATAAAATGACATTGTGAAAATTCCATATCGACACCCCAACCATAAAAACAAATATTCTAAAAAGTGGGAAATGTCGAAAGATAACAGTACCAATGTGATCAAATCTCCTAATGACAGATCAATATCGAATGCCATTAGTCCACAACAAATCAATTTGGGATGGATTGATTCGTCCACATATCGAAAGTTGTGCTCAACTGTTAGTAGTTCGTATCGACATGTCTCGTCAACTGCGACACCTCAAAAATGATGTAGAAACATTATAAGGCTTTGAGGACAAAGCCTTTCTAAGGGAGTGGCAATGTAATGAACATAAATAGGATAATAATTAAATAAGGTTAATAATTAAATAAAATAATAATTGTTAATTATTATAGTAGTAGTTATTAATGTGAAGGGACATAACTCTTCATTATGAAACGCTCAAGCCATGTTAAAGGCGATCTATGTTGTAATATCCTATCATCTTTTTATATATCAATTTACTCCTATTTTCTTATCTACGGATATGTGGGTTATTTTAGAAATTACTTAATTGAGAATATCCAACTATGGATGTTACAACAGATTACAAGGTGATGGAAACGAATTCTGGAAAACCAAAAGATATTTTTGTCCAAAACATAATCATTATCGTTTGAGAGATTCGAATTCATCTTTGTGGCCTATTTTCAGGGTTTGAATTATTTAATAATTTCCTATTTTAGTCACAAATTTACAGCATGTAATCCGATCAATTGAAGGGGAATTTTTAAAAACCAAGATATTTTTTGTTCATAACAGACTCATTTAAAAACACCTCTCTCATTTTTTGCACAGGTGTCCTAGATCGAGAGATATGAAGGAGTATTTGAGACCCAAATTTTCAGAAATTCGCCAAATTTCCCCAAATCCGATTTGCTATTTTTGGGTTAATTGTCTTTAAATATTTTGAGTTATCATGTAACTAATTGATGTAACTGTTTCAAATTTTGACCTAGAAGGTAGTTATGGAACTACTTTACTTTTGTAATGATAAAATGAAGACAAACATACAGTTTTGTGGTGGGATTTTTCACTCAAGGAGAGGCTTTTGGAGCTTTGATTTCTCAAGCTAGCACTTATAACTCTTATGTAAGTGGATGACTATTTTTTGATTATATATAAACTGATAAGCCATTTTACCTATTATGCTGTCTCATTTTTAATCAGGTTGATTACTCAGTCTATAACTTCATTTCTTGTTTAAAGGTTTTATTCATGTAAATGCTTATAGCCTGTGGATGAAATTGGTGTTTCATGTGTAATGTCTATGATGTATTGGAATGTGTTTGATCCCCAGTTTATCTACTTGTGCATAATTTAGTTCTGTATTAGCTTGTTGTTGTTTTTCCTCCTTGTTGATGAAATTTTCAACCAAAACTTTAAACCAAAACCCTAAAACCTATTTTATTTAATTTTACTTTTGAGATTGTGTTGGCTTGTTCTTCTAGTAGTCTGAGAACAATTTCTGGCACTAACAGGTACTTTAATTGTGTCGTAGAATGTTATTTTCTATATTTTTACCTTCACCTCTGTGTTCCTCGGAACTTGGTATGATTGGTTTGATTGAATTCCTGGCATTGTTTATTAACTAGTTGTATTGTGCAATGTCCCCATTTTAAATAATTGCATAACAGGAAAATTCCATCAATCCTACTAGTTCCCTAGGTTGGGTGGAAACATTGGAAAGTTAATAAGGGAGCTAATAAATGGTGTTTAGACATTATAAGGAATAAATATTTATTTAATGTATTTAATTAAATTAATGCAAGTGAAAAATGAAATGGCTATGGAGAATGGAGACTCATGGAAACTATGGGGCCCACTCAAGCTAGAATTCCTATGTTAAATGGCATCCTCTTGCAATCTCGAATATATGGGAAGCCTAATTTTTTTGGATGGATTATAAGGTTAATATAATTGTACATATATTTCATAGGTTGAATTTGGGATGAATTTTAACTTACATGGAGAGAGGAAGAGCCAAATGGAAGTTTCATGGACACTTGGCTAGATTCCCCTTACATTTATGACATCTATGACACCAATGATGGATAATTTATGACAGTTATGAAAAAAGTCAGATATGAAGGCTGAAATATGACATATCTGACATTTCAGTCCTAAATAGAGCATATTAGGGCACTCATGGGAGCTAGAGAAGGCCAAGAGGCTCCTACTCGAATTTGGGAGAAGAGGAAAGGTGAAGAGAGAGGCCGCATGGAATAGAATGAGCATCCACACCAATTCGACTTGGATTTGGTTTATGGATAGATTTGGAACCTTAGAATACTAATAATTTTTATAAAACATAGGTATCATCCACGAGAAGGGCCTTTTGATCATTTGTGAAAATTGTTATTGTGAAGAGAGAGAGCTAGTGGATGACTAGTTCATGCCTTAGCCAATTTCGAGGGTGAAAGATTCCCATCGTAGTTGGTGTTTGGAGAGGACACTAAAGTATTTAAAGGAGCTTGAATGGAGTCATAATTTACAGGTGCAAGATACAATATCTCATGGGAATATCAAGTTCATATTGTTCTTCCTTTCATCTCAAGTTTTCTCACCATATTTCAGATCTATGGAGTGAGGCACACTTGGTGAGCTATTCATCTCTTTGAGGGAGCTTCTATTGCTCCATTATTTTTTATTCTGATTTTTATTCTATGTTATTTAATTTAAAAAATATCTCATGTCGAAATACCAACAAATCTCATGTATTATTTCTCAACAATGAAGAAATAGTGCCATTTCCCCACTACCTTGTTGTAAACTCTTGTAATCTTGATGGATTCGAATGGATGTATAAAATATTGATGATTTATGAATGAATGGAATTTAATTAAAGTATATTATGGGTTTCATGTTCAGTAACTAATAATTTTTATCCATTGGGTCGAATTTCATAGCAATTGGAGCAAACTACACCTCATTTCACCTCATTTCCCTAAGGGTCCAAAACTAGTTTTTTATATCTGATTGAAAGAAGTGATAACAGCCATGGGAGGTTTATTGGTTATGCATATGAGTCTCTAATAATTTAATATACACATCGCTTGATTCAAATTAATAATTCTAGTAGTTTTCTGAACATTTGGGAATCCATATCTACCACTTACCCTGGGGGGATTTGAGCCCAAAATTGCCAATAAAATCCTCTATCTTGTTCAGAATTTAGTATAGATTTTTAGAAGTGATTGGAGGGAAATAATACATCCCTGAACATAAAAATTAAGTTATTATATCATTCATACACCTTATATGAATATTTGGGAGAAATTCGGCTGATTTGGAGACCAAGACACTAAAACCAGTCAAGAGCCAAAATTGGGAAAAATTTGGAAAATTGAGCATTTTGGATTTAAAAAAAAGGGGGGACATTAAAAGTGGTATCAGAGAATGATATTGGAACGTGATGTGGTCTGATATTTGTGAGGACAAGAATTCAAGGACCATCATTATATATTGAAACCCACAAGTTCTTTTGTTGAAGATGAAACTATGTTTAGGGATGAAAAGGGAATCTCATATGATGGTGAGGAGATTATAAAAATTATGGAACCTATATTTGAAGACATGACTAAGAATATTATGAAAATATTCGAATTGTTGGCTATCCAAAGTTGGGAAAAATATATTGATTTTAAGAAAACCAAGGGGGAAAATTCATTAGCTTGCTTGAAGGAGCAAAAGGAGGAGATCCACGAACCACCTAGTTCTGAAATAGGTGAAGTAGAAGAAGTAGTACATGAAGAGGATCGAAATTAACTCTCGAGTGACTTTGAAAAATGTGAAGAGACATCACATGAGTATGAAGAAGTTTCTATTGAAAATACAGATGATGAACTTGAAGAGATCCAAACACTTGATGTGGTGGAAGAAGAAATTGAATTGTCTCTTGATGAAGGTTATGAAACTTTTAAAGAAGAGCATGATTCCTCTACATTGGAACCAATATATGACAAAGGTTTCACACTTTTGAAGGAGCTGCATGATACTACCCATATGGATACTTCCCATGATGAAACTTCTACACTTTTTGATCATTTGGGTGAGTTAGTTCATTCTCCTACGTCCTACAATTTCATGTTTTGCATCATTAGTCTCAATGAAGTATGGGTGAAAGGGTTCTTTTTTATGGTGCCACATGAAGAGTATGGAAGTCCTAGATTTAATTTTTATGATGACATTGTTGGAGCACATTCTTATTCAAATTTGCAGCAGCATCCTTTGTTACTTTATGATGATACACATCTACAGGGATGCACCTATGATATGCATTTGCGTCACTTGAAGACTCAGGGTTTCTCTTGCTCAACACTTGGTTCATTTGATGTTGGAGGAACTTCATCCAACATTGGGGTGAATAGATTTATGATTGGAGAAAATTTTTGTTTCCAGCCACATACTTTGTTATATATTTATGATCCTCTCATTCATGGATGTATGGGTGAGACTTCTCTGAGTCATTTGAAGTCTCCTTGTTTCTCTCGCTCATTATTTGGTTCAGATTTTAGTGGAGATTATTCATTCACTTATTGGATGAAAGAATACATGGCTGAATATTTTGATGCATATCACATCCTTTTGGAGCAGAATTATAGGACATGGGATCCTCACCTATGTCATTGGACCAGATTTGATTGGTCAATTGAAGCTTGTATGCACTTGGAAAATGGTGGTCTACTTACTTGGAGGTATAAGAACTTTCATGACTTTTTGATGAGGCACCTCATTGATGTAATTTTTTATTATGTTGTTATGTACTTTGATGATATATATTATGTAATCATGATTTTTGGAATAATGCATACAAGAAAATGGGATCCCATATTTCTCTTTCCTAATGGTATGGGTTGGAGAGCACTCTTAATTGTTGGAGTGCAATACAAGCAACACCTAGAGATTGTGTTGAAAATGATGCAAGAACAATCTTTATATGCTGAGGTGTATAAATGTGAATTTGGGATGAAATAACTATTATATCTTTGGAACATCATTGGGAAAGATGGAGTGAAAGTGCACATGGAAAAGATCAGGGCTATCTTAGAATGGCCATCACCAAAAAACATCACAAAAGTAAGAGGCTTCATTGGAATATGTACATACTACAGGAAGTTTGTGAAAGGGTTCTCCAAGTTGTCTTCTCCACTCACTGATTTGACTAACAAGGATGCTTTCAAGTGGAATGAATAGGATGACAAGGCCTTCCAAAAAATGAAATAGGTAATGAGTAGTTGTCCCATACTTACATTACCTGATTTTTCTAAGCCTTTTTGTTGTTGAATGTGATGCCTCATGTGCAGGAGTAGGGGCTGTCCTAAAGAAAGGAAAACACCTTATGGACTTTGAGAGAAGAAAGTTGCAGCCTCATGAAAATATTTAATCCATATATGACAAAAAATGGTTGGCCATCATGCATTCCTTGGCCAAATTCCGACAATACTTGGTAGGAAACAAGTTTGCGATGAATATTGACTACAATAGTCTAAGACACTTCCTTACCCAAAATGATCTAAATGAATGGAAACAAAAGAAGGTAAGCAAGATCCTAGCTTATTATTTTGATATTGAATATGTGAAAGGAAAGAATAACATTGTAGCAGATGCCTTATCTCGAAGACCTCTTTTTCTCTCATGGACATTACTAAAAATTGGAAAGACATGCTACTAGTTGAATATGCCAAAGATAAGTTTGCTTGTGATGTATTAGATGGACTCATGGGAGATGATAACTACAGAATTTTGAATGGGATGATATTATATAAGGGAATAATTTATTTGGTTTGAGATTCAGAGCTTAAGTACAATTTTTTGCAGGAAGCACATGATTCCCCACTAGTAGGCCATCCGGGGATCTTCAAAACCTATAGGAAACTAAGGCAAAGGTTATATTGGAAGGGGATGAAGGAATATGTTCAGAAGTATGTGAATGAATGTAAGGTATGTCAGCAAAATAGATTAGAACTCACATACCTAGCTGGTTTATTACGACCATTTCCCATTCCAGAGCAAAAAATGGGACAATATATCAATGGATTTCATCACCGGTTTGCCTAAATATTTGGGCAAGGATTGCATATATGTGGTAGTGGATCAATTGAATAAGTTTGCTCATTTATTTTATGTTACATCCTCTTTTAGTGCTTCACAAGTGGCTGACCTTTTTTTCAAAGAAATCTTCAGATTGCATGGGCTCCCCAAGAGCATTGTGAGTGATAGAGATGGTAGATTCATGAGTGATTTTTGGAAAGAAATTTTCAGATTGATGGGCACTCAATTGACTCCAAGTACAAGATACCATACCCAAACTGATGGAAAAATAGAGAGGGCGAATAAATGGCTGGAAGGGTACCTCCGAAACTATGTGGGAGAACAACAAAAAGCTTAGACAAAATGGCTACACTTGGGTGAGTTTTGCTACAACACCACCTTTCACATGTCAATAGAGATGTATCCTTTCAGAGCATTATATGGTTATGATGCACTTACATTTTCTAATATGATATTTGTTGATAGTATATCTCCAAAAGCTAAATATTGGGTGGAAGAAAGCCAAGAAATTTTAAATATTTTAAAGGACAATTTGCAGGTTTCCCAAAATCAACAAAAATAGTATGTAGATAAACATAGAGAGGAAAGGACCTTTCAGGTTGATGATTTAATGTATTTGAGGTTGCATCCATACAAACAAACATCTCTCAAAAGGAATGGATCATAAAATATAAATCCAAGATACTATGGGCCCTACAAGGTAATCCAGAAGATTGGAGAAGTAGCATATGAGTTGGAACTTCCAGAAGGGAGTAAAATTCATAATGTATTTCATGTTTCTTGTCTCAAGAAAGATATTGGTCAGAAATTTGTCATTTCAGATACACTACCTTCTTTGGATGATGAAGGACAGCTCACACTTATTCCAGAAAAGGTTTTGAAGACAAGGGAGGGAAGATTGAGGAGCAGAACAATAAAAGAATACTTGGTGCAATGGAAGGATTTACCAAGTGAAGGTGCCACATGGGAAGAGGAGAATATTTTGTAGCATCCAAATCTGAAATTTCTTGAGGATAAGCAATATTGGGTGGGGAGGACTGTAATGTCCCCATTTTAAATAATTGCATAGCAGGAAAATTCCATCAATCCTACTAGTTCCCTAGGTTGGGTGGAAACATTAGAAAGTTAATAAGGGAGATAATAAATGGTGTTTATACATTAAAAGGAATCAATATTTATTTAATGAATTTAATTAAATGAATTCAAGTGAAAAATGAAATGACTATAGAGAATGGAGACACATGGAGATTATGGGGCCCACTCAAGCTAGAATTCCTTTGTCAAATGGCATCCTCCTCTTGCAATCTCGAAACTATGGGAAGCCTAATGTTTTTGGATGGATTATAAGGTTAATATACTTGTCCATATACGTCATAGGTAAAATTTGGGATGAATTGTAACTTACATGGGGAGAGGAAGATCCAAATGGGAGTTTCATGGACACTTGGCTAGATTCCCCTTACATTTATGAAATCTATGAAACCAATGATGGAGATTCTATGAAAGTTATGAAACAAGTCAGATATGAAGGCTGAAATATGACATATCTAAAATTTCAGGCATGAATAGAGCATCTTAGAGGGCGCTCATGGGAGTTGGAGAAGGCCAAGAGGCTCCTACTCGAATTTGGGAGAAGAGGGAAGGTGAAGAGAGGGGCCGCATGGAATAGCATGAGCAGCCACACCAATTTGACTTGGATTTGGTTTATGGATGGATTTGAAAACTTATAAGACTAATAATTTTTATAAAATGCATGGAACAACCATGAGAAGGGCCTTTTGATCATTTGTGAAAATTGTTATTGTGAAGAGAGAGAGCCAGTGGATGACTAGTTCACGCCTTAACCAATTTCGAGGGTGAAATATTACCATCATATTGGTGTTTGGAGAGGCCACTTAGGTATTTCAAGGATATTCAATGGATTCATAAGTTACAGGTGAAATCTATAACATCTCATGGGCATATCAAGTTCAGATTGTTCTTCCTTTCATCTCAAGTTTTCTCACCATATTTCAGCTCTATTGAATGAGGCACACTTGGTGAGCTATTCATCTCTTTGTTGGAGATTATCTTGCTCCATTATTTTGTATTCTGATGCAAATTATATTATATTTAAGTTTATAAATATCTTAGGTCGAAAGGCCAAGAAATCTCATGTATTATTGCTCAATAATGAAGAAATAGTGCCATTTCCCCACTACCTTATGTAAACTCTTGTAATATGGATGGATTCAAATGGATGTATAAAATATTGATTATTTATGAATGAATGGACTGTAATTAAAGTATATTATGGGTTTCATGTTCATTAGGTGATAATTTTTGGCCATTGGGTCAAATTTCATAGCAATTGGAGCAAACTACACCTCATTTCCCTAAGGGTCCAAAACTAGTTTTTTATATATGATTGAAAGAAGTGATAACAACCATGGGAGGTCGATTGGTTATGCATATGAGTCTCTGATAATGTATTACACACACAACCTTATTCAATTTAAGAATTCGAGTGGGTTTCTGAACATTTGGGAAGCCATATCTACCACTTACCCCGGGGAGATTTGAGCCCAAAATTGCCAATAAAATCCTCTATCTTGTTCATAATTTAGTACACAGAATTGCAGAAGTGATTGGAGGGCCATAATACATCCCTGAAAATAATAATTAGTTTATTATATCATTCATACACATTCTCTAAATATTTGGGAGCAATTGGGATTATTTGGAGACCAAGACACTAAAACTAGTCAAGAGCCAAAATTGGGCATTTTGGAATTTAAAGAAAAAAGGGACATTACACACTGATTGAACATGAAAAATTCTTCATTTATATACTCGGATCAGATATGAAAAGGTATTTTATTTTGTTGTATGTGCATGCTTACATATGTGTATAATGTTTATAAGTTCACTTTTTGTTCTTTAAAAAATTAGAATTGTTGCATTTCGAATTTGTGCAAGACTAGTTGTTAGTATTTAACAACTAGTTAACTAGTTCTTGTGGAATCATTTTCACAATTACTATGTTTAATTAATTGAAAACTGGTAATTAGGCATGATTTACATGTTATTAGGTTTTAGTTAGCCATTGGACTTGATAAAAAATGGTTAAGTGATAAACAAATGAAATTATATTAAGGACCATCAATTGTGCTTTAAGTGTCGTTAAGTATCGTAATAAATGGCCTTTAGAGGTGGAATTTATGTCTGAATTGAATTTGAATGGATATGTGATGTTTTTAGAAGGTGTTAGTAATAATTTTGATCCTTTGGATCAGATGTTGGAATAGTTATTGAATTTATTTTAACTTATTGGTAATTAAAAGGAGTCTGTTGTGATTAAATCTTGAAAATGAAATTTAATATTTGTTTAGCTAACATGTTATGCTAAAATGATCTAATTATCCTTATAGAGCTAATGATATGTCCATTAGTCCCATTGATATCCCCTAGGGACATTATAGTGCCCACCAACGAAGGGGTGTCTAAGTGATAGGCACCCAAATAGTTAGCCATGGTGGTAGAGTCGAAGTGCTTTGAGTGGGTGAACTTCGGCAAGTCAAGCATACGCTTGGAAGGAGGCTTGGCATAGGTAAGAGTTGGGTAGAAACATTCGATGCATTCAATTGTTAATTCCTTTATCACGGTAAATAAAATGGCATGATGATGCAGGATTCTACAAGGTTGCGATGGACGACAACTTGCAGAGAGACTTGACATGGGCTGCAGGAAAGCATGTAGATGCGACATAGAATGTCAAAGTTTGGTTTTGAGTGTGTCTTGAGTGTTGCTGGTTGGGAACACTCTCTGATGAGTTGTCATTGTTTTGGCATAATACGTCATTGTAACAATTTTCTTAGGTAAAATGGGTGTTAGTCACGTCCTAGTTTGGGGTGTTTCCCACATACATACTTATCTCTTGTACTTGGTTGGTTTGTGTTGTATGTGTCATTGGGAGAACATGTAATGGAAAAATGACTAAGTGTAGAAGTTCAGGATATAGGATTTAGGAGTTTCCATAGGTTAGGCATAGTCTATCGTAGAGATCCCAATATGGTCATTCCCTCGGGTGGATTCCAGGCAATGTCGCATGGCCTAGTGGTAGGAGAAAAACTGAGCTTGTCCGCTAGGGTCGTGACATAAGGTATCAGATTCGTTTAGATGCAAGGGTTGATGCAGAGAAGAGAAAAGGATGGATCTATTCACCACTCTATGTGAAGAGGTGGTGTCATGACAACGGTTGTTGTTGTGGTTGTGAAGGTTTTGTTGAAGGCAGTTGGATGCTCACAAGGAGTTCCTAGATGAATGTGAAACAACATCTCGGTTGAAGAAAACCGAGGAAGGAGAGTGTTTGTGTGGGTAGAAATTCATAAGCATGTTGAAGAGTGTCGAAGTTGCTAGGAATTATGTGGAAGTCTTGAATTGCTAGTGTAAAGAAGCACTGAGCAGATGAAGGAGCACCACAAAGGCAATTCATTTGGATGTAGTAGGTACATGACGACAGTGTAGAATGAAGAAGAAATCAAGAATTGGGAATTCGTAGGAGTAGCTCCCGAGTCGGTTCAGATGGATTGGGTGCACTAGATGACGAAAGAAGCAAGTGGGCAGAGGAATGCCCAAGGAATTGTAGACTTCCAACAAGTTGAATGGGCACATTGATGCCAGGAATAATTGGTGGAAGCATGTGAAAGTGACGAGTTTGGAAAGGAAGGTGTTGTGCAGACTTGGAGACAAGCACACATTAGCAGAAGTGTTGTGATAGTTAGAAAATTCAGTGAAGCATGAGTTCACGGAAGCCTTAGATATGGGTTCCCATGAGGGGAAAATTTGAAGCATGGCATTCTTAGGTAGAGTGTGCCAGGCGTGCAAAATGTTGCTGGAAAGATGACAATGTTTCAGTAGAATTTGGAGAGTTAAGGGACTTTCCCAGAAATTAAGAAGTGTCATAGGTTCAAGTTAGATGTAGATGGAGTGGATGGAGGAAGCTCATTGTAGAACATAACTGGTTGTGAATGTTTTCAATGAATTCATAGAGGGTTTCCAAAACAATACACACTTAGCGCAACTAGCGGATGGGTGTGAAACAAAGAAGCACGAGTTATATGGAGGTGACTTAGGGGTGTTGGAAGGCATGAAGCTTTATGATGTGGTGCGGTTGGAAGAATCATGACTTGGAAGAATGAGTAGTGTTGTAGAAAGTGACTAGGAAAAAGGGGCATGCAAGGAGAAGGTGCATTCGTATTTGGTTGTGACAAGGCTTGGCTTGGGAAAACTTATCTTATGGAAGATTGAGCTACAAGGACGCGTTCATCAAGCTAAGTATTTCTTAGCGAAGTGTCAGACCTTGTGAAAGGGGATACGAATGATAGAAGTTCCAGCAGACACTTTTGTCTTTGCTTACGGAAATAAAGGTTGCCTTGCCATTGGACCAAGAGGAGGGTGCGGATAGGAGGGACGTGAGAGAAGAAGATCGGTTGGAAAAGCAAGGTGATAAAGTACCATAATGGAATGAATGGAAGCCATGAAACTTGGTTGTCTTGGGGCTGAGTAAAGGCGCCTTAATAAATTTTGAGGTGAAGTACTAAGCTTTACCTTTCATTCAGCAGAGTTTCACATAGGACCAAAGTACAAAGGAGGTTGACTGGCCGAGTATGTATTCATATCATGAAGGGACAAGATGGTTGGGAGTTGCAACCTAGGTTTTTCACTCATGGGGGTTGGCATGAAAATAGGGATGATGAGGTAGAAACAAACCAAATCTATTGTAGGTTGGATGGATGCAATGACTAGAACTATTTGTGGCTATTGGTGATGACAATGACATGAGCTTCATGGCCAATTGGATGTTCATGATGATGTTTTTGAGAATGAAAAATGATCTACGTGGGTGAGAGTGTAATGGTATTTCATTGGCTAAGTTGGGGTTCCCTTGAAAATTTAGATAAATGGCCCATCGGACCATGCGGAGGTGGGCACTTAGCCAAAAATGCCTAAGTATTGGGTATCTTGTAGAAGAACATGGTCACCATTCCGCGACATTGTGGACGGTCGGGTGGATAGTGGAGTTTCTTGGTATGGAGGATCCAAGAGTCTGAGCACCCACACAACAAAGCCCCAACGTGGGTTGGAAGTGACGATGTTGGAATATGGGAGCCCAAGGCAGGGTGAGTTGGTTGCTTGCTTGATGAGAACATTAGGCAGAAGTTGCAATGTGGGTTCTTCGGAAGATCAACATCCAAGGAAGGCGTCAACAAGTGGGTGTGATGGCGTGTCCAAGTGGTCAAGTGGGAACGCGAGCGAAGTGTGTTTCACAAGTGAATGGGAGGATAGGCTATAGTTTGCGCTAAGGAAAGGTGCCTTGACAGGTGACCACACAAGTGTCACCCCTCTGCACGACTAGCACCTATAAAGGCACGACTAAGGCTCAAAGGAAAGAAGCTTGAAAGAAAGAAGCACTTGATTTGACACTTTGAGTTTGGTTACTCCTATGGGAAGCACTCCAAATGAGGAATACACATAGGAGCATGGAGCTCCCAAGAAAATATTTCAGGTTGGACAATATCTCTTGATGCATCTCTAGAGTTGGGTAATCTCCCAGGTAGCGTGCCTAGCAGATTTGGGAAGTTGAGATCCTTGAGGGGAGTTTCAACAGGTGCATGTCAGTAGGCTCCAGGAAAGTGTGCTCCAGGAAGGCATGCTCCAGGAAAGTGCACTCTAAGAAGGAACACTCTAGGAAAATGCATTTCAGCAGGATTTCAATAGGAAAGCTTCCGCACTGTTGGGAAAGAAAGCTTCCAAGTGAGTCGTACAGACCATCTCCTAGAGTGAGGAACTAGTGCATATGCTCCCAAGGCATGGCATACCAACAAGCCCCCACGTGGATTGGAGGAGAGCACTAGTTTGGGGCTGACAACAACAGACATACCGAGAGTGCATCTGTTAGGAAGGCACATTGGAAAAAGAGCCCTCAAGTTGGGTGTCTCGAGTAAAGTGACGGCCAAGAGAGCGCTCTCATAGTTGAGTTCCTAAGGTGGGTGTAGACCAACACTTGAGTGTCTAGAAGGGTGCATCAATAGTTGAGCTCCCAAGGTGGGTGTCGACCGACAAAGCGGTGTCTAAGTGACAGGTGCCCAGTGTTGTGAGTGGGCGAACTTTGGAAAGTCAAGAAGATGCTTGGCATAGGTCAGAGTTGGGAAACAACATTTGGCACAGGAAGATGGGTAGGTCCTTGACCGTGGTGTAGAAGAGGGCATGATAATGCGGGCTTTAACAAGGTTACGATGGACGACAACTTGCAGAGAGACTTGGCATGGGATGTAGGCAAGAATGAGGATGTGACATAGACATTCAGAGTTGGGTTTTGAATGTGTCTTGAGTTTTTCTTGTTGGGCACACTATCGGATCAGTTTCTGGTGTTGTAGCATCCATCATCGTTGTAACAAGTTTGATATGTAAAATGGGTGGTAGGCATGTCCCAGTTTGGGTTCCTCCCACATACATACTTATCTCTTGTACTTGGTTGGTTTGTGTTGTATGTGCCATTGGACGAAGATGTAATTGAAAAATGAATAAGTGTAGAAGTTTAGGAGATAGGAGTTAGGATTTTTCGCAGGTTAGGCATAGTCTGTCGAAGAAATCCCGAGATGGTAATGCCCTCGGGTGGCATCCGAGTAGTGTCACATGGCCTAGTGGATGGTGAAAAAATGATCCTGCCCGCTAGGGCCGTGGCACCTTCTCTTTCAAAGATGTCACCCAAAGGGATTATGCTTCCCCTTTGGCTCCCTCCTTAAGAACAATTTTGTGGAATGATTAAACATTAACCCAATTGTAAAACACAATTGTCGACACTTATCATATGCATTGATGGCTACCAATACCATTATCTTGTTTGTTTGTATAATTAATGAGTTATGGTCATTATTATTTGTTCTTACCATATGGACCATGAATTCCATGCTCTCTTTCTTTGAAATGTTTTTATTGTGTATTTTATTGATCCCAATAAACACAAAAGGCCTTGGAATAAGGACCATGGTTTATGGTCCTAAAGAGCATCTTTTATAAAACCATGTTTCCCAAAGTTTAGTCTCAATTGTTTATCTATTGCCAACCCCTAGTGCTAGACAATCTTCCCTTAATTTGTGTATTATACATTTATATGGATAAGTTAGACTACTATAGGAGTGATTTCAATGTTTGGCATCAACCATACACAAAGGGCCATAATGACTTATGCATGTCTTTGTGCCAAACTTGACTTTACAAAGTTAATCCTAAATAATAATAATAAAATATTGAAATGGAATCACTCAAGTTGGATCAAATACACTATTTATGTGAAGTTAGTGACATGATATTTGCAAAATGTCTACCCAATGGTTATCTCACAAGGGAAAACTAATAAACCCAAAGATGGAAGTATTATCTTATGGTTCCTAGAGAAATATCCAAAACAAAAAGCAATGCTCCCTCATAATTTTCTCATGTGGCCTTTGGATTTAAGGAATTGCCCTATAACTATGATTACTTTAACAAATCCAAACCCTCACATATTAAAAAAACAATGATCAACAATACCTCAAAATGGGTTGAAGAGAAATCGTGACTTAGAATCTTAGATACCACAACTTTTAAAGGGCATATTGTCTTGATGATCGATTTTGATGATGGATTATTAAATGATTTTCATTAAAATAATTTAATTCAATTTAAAAAGTTGCATTTAATATAGTATATTAAATATACATGATTTAAAGTCATCAACCTAATTATATAACAAGAGCCATGAGGTAGCAATGTCCTGCGGTATTGGAAATTAAATTTTAATTATGAATAAACTATATCATGGTTAGTTGATGACTCGTGATTTTAATTAAAGAACGAAAATACGAGATGGATTTTTTTATGGAAAACATAAATTTATATTCTTTGATTTGGAAGCTTTCAATTAAAATTTGGATTAATTATTCAATTGAAATTTGATTCAAACACAAAATTACAATAAGAATATAAACTCGTTAGTTGAAGGCTTAAAGAGAAACAAACTTAAGTAAGAAACCCCAAACATGACAATTCATTTTGAATCTTTATGCATTTGAAGACTGTATATATTCAAGTTCATTGCTTTTTGTTTGAAAAAGTTAATAATTGGACAAGCACACTTGTTTTTTTTTTTGAAAACTTTCTAAAAGCCTAAAAGCTTTAAGGTTTTTTTTTTCTAAATTCATTATTTAACTTAATTCACATGAATTTGTATTATAAAACTTTACCAAGCAATTTATAATTTGAAGACGAGTAATGACTAAGTAGTGACAAAAGTTTGCTTTGCCAAAAACATTGAATTTGTTCACTTATAGATCACTGTTTAATTTTAATATTTGATATATATGTCTTAAACATATATATATTTTTAAGTTGCAAATGTAGCTTTAAATTGTATATCTTGAGTCTTTGTCAAGTTGGTTTATTTCTATGGTTGCAACAATTTTATTTTATTTTTACTCCCCTTTCAGCTTGAAATCTAACACTATAATATGAACATGTTACACTTTATTAACCAAGAACAGATCAATATGCCAAACCAGAAACAAATCTCTATACCAACCACCCACCTAAAATGTGTTTGAAATTGAAGTTGAATGGTGCTTTCACAATGCATGGATAAATTTCAACATTTGGTTTCAATGTGGCCACATAATTTTGAAACAACTATTAATCGTTTTATAAATATTCTATTTATTAATTTGGTTAATGCAAAATTAAAATATGACATGTATTTATACCAAAAGTTTGGGTGCATCATATCAATACCAACATCAAAATTATATATATATATATTTCATTATATGAATTTTAATGACTAAATCCAACTAAGTTTTATAAAATATCAAGTAATTAATAATGTTAAAATTTGGAAATCTTGAAAATAAAATTATTATTATTTCTTTATATTAATCACCCATCTTGAATGCGTTTCAAATTAAAGTTGAATAGTGCTTTTACAATATATATAGATAAATTTTAATATTTGATTTCAATGTAAATACATACTATTAAAAGATATTAAATATTTTTAAATATTCTATTTATTAATCTTTTCAATACAAAATTATTCGCGAGATGTAGAACAGTTGGTGGCAGGGTATGGTTAAGATTCCCCCTAAGCTGAAAGGTCGCCGGTTCTAATCTCGTCAGTTACCAAAACATTCAACCATGTTAAGGGTTGGTGCGGTCCAGGCCGGGCGCGATCCCCGAGTGATTTTGACGGCTTAGATGCCCCTGGATTGTGGTTACTTAGCCAATGGACACCCTGCTAGACGGGGGGTTCCACCACTTTGCCAACAAAAAAAAATCTTTTGAATACAAAATTAAAACATTACATACATTTAAAATAAAAAATTAAATACATCATATTAGTATACACATTAAATTTATTTATATATATATAATTCATTTTGTAAAATTTAAATGGACAAATCTAACAAAATTCCATAAAAGATTCATATTAAAATTATATAATATAATTCATCGTGTAACTTTAAATGACCAAATCCAACAACATTCCATAAAGGATCCAATTTTGCATGGTAATTTCATTTTCCCTTTATCATTTTTAGGCTTTTTAGGTTATGTTTGATAAACATGACTTGTCTTGGTTGATGTTTTGTTTCCCTATTTTAGATTATTTTTAAGTTGTTTTCTTTGTGGTCTTATTTTTATCAATATTTTATATTTTATATTATTTAAGTTATATCACATAGATCAAAATCTAATTTTCCTTTATTGCTTTATGAAATCATTCTACAATAAAAAATAATAATACATAAAACAATATAAATCTAAACTGATTTCTCTTTTATAAAAAAAATATTTCTATAATAATTTAATTTCATATAAAAGACAATTGAACCCATAAATTTATATATCATTTATGGTTTCCAATTTTATTTTTACTTTTTCAAATTAAAAATTTATATATCATTTATCATTTGTAATTTGATTTTCACTTATATAGGACAATTTCAACATTTCCTATGAACTAAATTGCAATACAAAAATATTGATTTCGTGAAGATTGAAAGTCAATCATTATTTAAAAAATTTAATGAAGAAAATAAAAAAGTCAATCATTATTTAAACAAGAGCCACAAGTGGTAATGTTCTGCAATATCTAAAAAATTATATCATGGTGAGTTGGTGATTGAATTCTATCAAGCTGGTCAATTTTTATGGTTGAAAAAGAAAAAAAGAAAAAAAAAACTATTTTAGCTCCCATTAAGGTTGAAAGCTAAGGCTATAATATCCATAGAAATGAATATTATTGCAATGGCAAGCATGTAGGAAAATAAACATAAACAACTGATCATATTAACATTCGCTTAGAGCCATTCACACTATCCCTCCCAGACAATCTTGGTTCTTTATTTAATTTGAAAAATATGCATGTTTACAAATATTCAAAATCGATATGGTAAAAAAGATGCATAGAAAAATAAAGCATACATACTTCTCGGTCTAATAATCCATAGAAAAATAAAATATCTATGCAAAAATTGCAAACATATATACGAGGTCAAGTTTAGATCATTCCAAAGGTAAAAAGAAGGCCATTTCAAGATGGTGATATTCACATCATGTTGCAATACAAAGACAAGGCAAAGATATTGTAGAAAATAAAAAGTAATTATATTTATTTCTACATCCAGCTAGAATTATTTGTTTCTATTATAAAAAAGCAATTGTTTTTAAATCATTTCTACTAGGTTTATCTAATTCTATGATGAAGAAATAATTATGTTGATGAGTTGCAAAGAAAGTTTCAATATAGCATTGTGGCAAATGTGAAATAGATAATTTGCAGCTATCTCCAAATACAAATACAATTTTTGGGACAAATATTTTTTTTTATGAAATCACATTCTCTAATGTCTATACATAATTGAACTTTGAAGCCAACATATTATTTAACAAAACCTTTACTTTACATGAAGGAACAAAGAATTCAACTCTGGAGCCAACTCATTAGCCAATGAAACTTACAGAAAGGAACTGTTTTCTGAGCAAGGGTGCTGAATTGCATCTAGAAATTGCTATCTATTAGTTGGTAATTATGTTGATATTCTTTTTATATTTTAAACCAGAAGGGAAATTAATCCACACTACAAATTCCAAGAGTTAAAAAAAACCTTTAGAATGAAAAAAGACACTGTGAAACAAAAAAAGTATTGAATGTTTCTGAAGACCAAACTTAGAATTTCATGCCTTTGCTGAGTAGTAAAAATATGTAGAGCACATGTTTTTTTTCTCTACAGCCTTATTGTTAAACCTAGTTTGAAATTTGTCGAAAAACTAACTTAAACATAAAATCAAATGAAGTGCTATGGAAAAAGAAATATTAAACCATTTTCGGGAACAAGCTGGAAGATAACGCCATTCATGACAACAAAATGTTTGTACAGGACTTGCCTCTAAATGCTTAAATCAAACTCTGAGTTTTTTTAAGTGTACAATTGAAACAAAAGACGATGAGGAATGCAATTGGACAATATAAACTTATGATATGTATTGTATAACCACTTTCTCTACCATGCAACGCTGGTTCAATGCCAGAATTTTTTCAAGGACCAAGGAAAATTAAAACAAACTAGTGTTATGTGTTGTGTAAATGTGTTCTTTTGAATGCAATATTAGCCCACTCTTCAAATTATCCATCCATCAAATTGATTTACAAGTCTAAGCATGACACAGTGTGTACAAAGTTGCACTAACGGATTGAGATTTTTTCAAAGCTGAAAATTTCATTTCTTTTCTACTGGTGTAGTTGATGGTTTGCAATAATCCATATTGAAACTTTTGGGCATTTTACAAGCATACTTCCGAGACATGAAATGCAGTCACTTCCTTGGCATTTGAGACCATATCATACATTTAATGAATGCATGTGAGACAATATCTCTACATTCAATTTTGATGTGTTGTATTTTCATCCCAAGGAAAACTCAATAGGCAAATCTAAATACTTTAAACGCTTATGCATTTGAAGCTATAAAATAAATGATTGGGATTCATTGATAATGGATTTGGGTGTGTAGAAACAACTGAATCTTTTTTTTTAGTGCAAACTTGCAACTATAAAATTGTAACCCTATAAATTTTGAGGAAAATTTAGGGAATTGCACTTATATGTACACCCATGTAAAAGAAGGATTTTTATTAAAATTATTCACTTGTGCAGGTGGTCAGTACATAGGAAAAATGGGAATTCATTGTATATCGCATATTTGAGTACTTGTCAGAAAATATCCAGGAGACTTCCATGCCTCAGTCAAATAGTTTTTTGTTCCTACTAACTTAACTATCAGTCTGTCTAACTTAATGAAAAAACACAATCAACGTGTCGATACTGGTTCCATCATTGTTTGGATTCGACAGTATAGGAAACAACATTGATAACATCAAGAAAATGAAATTGACATGTTGCAAACAACATAGTATTCTTATGTGGATGTTGTAGGACTACAACTCTGTCACAATATGTTCATTGATATATTCTGCGAGTGCAATGTTGAGTGTTAGAGGTGAGAGAAATTATATGGAGTTAGTGAGCCAACCATTGTAGGATAGATTTTAGAGAGGCTAAGTCCCCATGGACTCGCCTAATATGCTACTCTATCCCTTTCTCAATGGAAAATTACAGTATAGGAAACAACATTGATAACCTCAAGAAAATGAAATTGACATGTTGCAAACAACATAGTATTCTTATGTGGATGTTGTAGGACTACAACTCTGTCACAATATGTTCATTGATATATTCTATGAGTGAAACAACATTGATAACCTCAAGAAAATGAAATTGACATGTTGCAAACAACATAGTATTCTTATGTGGATGTTGTAGGACTACAACTCTGTCACAATATGTTCATTGATATATTCTATGAGTGCAATGTTGAGTGTCAGAGGTGAGAGCAATTATATGGAGTTATTTGAGGGGTTCAATTTGAGACTTCAACTAGACCCAAATGGAACCCCTCTATTAAATTTGTATGTAACTTTATCTTCAAATGCACATTTCTTAATCCATATAAATATGACTCTATCATGATCCTAGGTTGACATTGTTGATTGTCTTATGGATTGTATAAATGCTTAAGAATATTAACATATTTACTTCTTCCTTATACTTTTGATGCAACTTTACAATAATTGTGCAATAGTTTATGAAATAACTCCATTTCATTTGATGGCATATTACTTGCTTCGAGATAATAATTCCATATTGATGGACCTTTGCCAATCTCATTTATGCGTGTTGCCTACTCTGGCATAATATTGTCTTTAGCCCATTTACAATTTTGATTAGTTACTAGCGTGTATCATTTGTGACTTAACATGTTCCACAGTTCATAATCATGTAGGTTTCCTTACTCACCGTCATGGGATTGATAATCGGAAGATAAGAAGCAATTGTAACATTTCAACAAAAATGGCGAGATGCCCAACATCTACTACACAAGTGGAAAATACAAGGAAAGCGGGCACTTCAAGCAATAAGTTGAAAATGTTGAAATTTATTGTGTTGAGAGACGCTTTCTATGACCCTTTACGAGGGAGAAGTGTAATTTCGTGCCCATCATGGAGTTGATACGTAGCACTCTAATAAAATAATAAAATATTAAGTAAAAACCTGGAACGTTTACCCTAACGTAAATTTCAAAACAAAGAAATATGTATTTCAATGAATTAAAATTTTAAAAAATGAATGAAACTTGGAGAGTTCTTGTAATCTATGTGTGATCTAGGGAACAATCCCACTATGCAAGTATGACGTTCTCACTATTTTCAACCACGGGTCATATTTTATCTAATTAAATAATTGTTGTTGCTTTTAACCAATGCAAGTTTGAATGTGTGATATGGATATTATAGAATTTGTATATTTTTACTTTTTTGTAGTTTACATGTTTTCTCTATAATGGTGATGGCATTTATCTTTACACCAACAGGTGTTTATATTTTACAATTTGGGGTGGACAAGGGTCCTCTTTCTAGATTGCAAGAAGACGAGACAAGTGTATTATCAAAATTTATTTTATGGATAAGGGTAAGTTAGTGTCAGTCAACTTGTGGGCTATAGCTATCCACAAGTTAAGCGGTTGTGATAGTTTATGATTTAATCTAATATAATTTTATCACCAATATAGATTCATCTTAAATACAAACTTTCCTTAATTTTTGCACTCAAAAAAAGATTTGCATCTTAAAATATTTGATTCCTATAAATACATATTATATGTGGATGCTATTATTACAATAGTTATGACATATCTCTCACCTCGACTAGCATTCAACGTTGATTTACTTTTAACATGCTTAAAAACCCTTGTGAGGTGTGGTAAGGAACTTTTTTCTTCTCAATTATTTGAGAATGTTTCTGCTGAAAAGATGTCTCTAAATGAAACTACTGAGGGTTCTAAATTTATTTATATCTCTAAATGCAACCACTGAGGGTTCTCAATTTATTATGAGTAGATATGCATCACACTTCAAGAATACATTTTGTAAAATTACTCTTTAGTGGAGTCCTTGATGATTTAAAGAGCAGTAGTTGTTTTCTAGAAGCAAAAGAATGCCAAGAAATAATAGATACTACCTTGAACACCGTTTCAAAGTTGACAGAGTTCTCTCGATTAGGGTGGCATTTATTTTTCCAGCGTGATTGTAAACAACAACAGATTCTTCAAATGATATCGTCTATTTTAAGGCAACGACCATGGAACCTTTGAATGAGAAGCTATTTTCTATGTTAATAGCAATTAAATTCACATAAAATTGATAACGATAATGGAAAGCTATTTTCTATGTTAATTGCAATCAAATGCACATAAATTGATAACGATAAAGATGATGATAAAACTGATATGTACAGTGGTACTACATTTAAACATCCATGTGTAAAATCAAATCTTAATGAAATCGTTAATCCTACAACTCACTACATTTATTTGTTGTTGGAAGCATTCCAAAGATTCTTGCCCATCAATAAACAGGTAAGGACCACATTGTTATATTCACAAAGCTTGTAGACTGTAAATTAATATGAGGAAGGACCACATTGTTATATTCACAAAGCTTATGGACAATAAATTAATATGAGGCTTAATAAAATCCTTTTGCATATGGTAACAGAAGAAGTTGATAAAGTGATGGAGGCAGCTGGAGCCAGAGCAAAAAAATGAAGCTCTGATAATATTGGGTATGAAACAGCCAAAATTATACAAAAAACGTTGAATTATTGATGGAGCCAGTTGGAGCCATAGCAGAAAATTGAAGCTCTGACAATATTGGGTATGAAACAACCAAAGTAATAAGCGAAGAAGATCGGAATTGCAGAAAGGGGTTGGATATCCATATCAAAGGAGTTGATGTCTGTACAACAACAAGTTACTTGAAAGGATTTCTGCTCATTATCTATTTTGCTTAAATACAAATTGTTTTTTTATTACCATTTTCATGGTTAAATAATCACACTAAATAGAAAATCCTATTAAAAATGAATAACATATCAAGAACCACACAGTAGCAATATCCATACACCATTGCAAAGGAATTTTAAGTCATTGCTAACCGATGTTCAAGAATTGAGGAGATACAGTTTCCATGTGTTCACACTCATAAGTTACCCATGAATTCATTATATTACTCTTCTCAAAAGTGGAAGCTTCTAAAGAAACATAACCTTCTAAAGATTCTTCACTACATAATCTAGTCGCTGACAGAAAATAATAACAAATAGGATGGAACTCAACAAGGAGCTCCTGGCATCAAGATCCTATTTCAAGCTCTTACATCCCAAACTCAGAATCTAATAACAAACTTACTAAGGGACAAGGTTGATAAAAATCCTTGTTTTCTTTAAAAAAATTTAGTGATCTCTTTTAACTAAATTGAAATTATTAGGGTGCCAAATAAATGGGTGGTTCGGAAAGGAAGGACATACCGGAAGTGCATCTCTGCATGGCCGGATTCACCTACCATACCTGCATCCATCCATATAACTAAGTAGAGAGGTTGGGCTAAAGAAGCCATCTATAGCGCATCGCTTCGGTCGGGACAAACAATAAGGGAAAGCAATTATTGGTTGGAATAAAATGTATGATCCCTCCGCGGTAGAACGCCCTATCTCGGGGGCAGCCTTTTCCCATCTTAAACACAGTAATTCTAACTTCTCCAGTCGGTCTGGTGGGAAAATTTATTTGATTGGATCGGTTTTTGCTCGCATTTGATCAGAAACAGAATCGAAGCCATATGATGACCGACCGAACCCGCTTGCTTTTTTTGTAGTTCAGAGTCATTGTCTTGATGGATGGTTTCAGAATAGTTAAAACAAGGAATTAACTGTATGGCTCAATAAACTAACTGTTCAGTGTGTTGCAGGATCTGATGGCGGCACTTAGGAAGGATACATTTCCACCAGTCTACTTACCATCCCGATAGGGCGAGGAATCTAAGAACGGTGAGGGAACATCTGCTCTAAGAAGCGGTAATAAAAATGCATCCATGCATTTTAGCCATAATGTATTTTCACATAATGTTACATCTGAGAATATTCCAGCATGAACACTAAGCAGACCGTGGAGGAGTGTACATGAGGACCTACAGCTCCAATGGTGGGTGAAGGACTATCAACAGTAAATTTACAGGTTTGAAGCGAATGCATCCATGCATTTTCGCTGAAAAAAACACATAACTAATCACATCTATGTATTTTCAACAAACAAATTTACAAGTTCGAAATAGATACATCTATGTATTTTCCCATTAACCTGTAAAAAACATAATTGGACACAACCTATGTAGAAAGTGCAGCATCTACCTTGAACAAAGAACGCGACTTCCTCTTGAAAATGCGCTCCAACCGACTGCTGCTGCCTGGTTCAATTACTGCTAAACCACAATGTAGGGGTCTTTGTTTCCTTAGCAGTGGAGATACGATACATGTGATCATGAAATAAGGTGAACGTATACAGCGGGCACCCAAAATCTCTCCTGCAGGAAACCAAGCACAAGCAACAAAACTCTACCCTTTCAACAAGCACTCGATGGATGACTCAAACTCTCTCCTGAACACAAGCACTCAAACTCCCTCCTGCAGGCAAGCGGCAAGCGCAAGCAATGAAACAACAATGAAACTCAATCCCTTCAGCAAGCACTAGATGGATGACGGGCACTTGAACTCTCTCAACAAAATGGATGAAAGAAAAACCAATACAATTCGCGAAATAGTGGCAAGACCTCCCTTGCTAGATAATAAACATGTCAAGATAATAAATGGTGAGAACGAACCACAGACAGTGAGTAAATGCATCAGCTGGAAACAGCCAAGCTGGAATTTGAATGCATTAACCCCCGCATGAAGTGAAACACAGTGAGAGGAGGTGACCGTAAGGGCATTAATTCTCCATAATGGTGTGCTGGCCGAGTCACCATTCCTATACACATGACATTCGGCTATGATTTAATGTTAGGACAGAGGACAGGACAGCTGAGGCGATGGCGCAGAGGATAGCGCAGAGGATAGGCAGAATGAAGACATAAATACGGCCTACGACATTGTGCCGCCTCCTTATGGGGCACCAAACTCAAAAATGACGTCAAATTGTATAGCCAATCAATTTGCAAACAAATAGATATTAATATAATTAATTTTAATAAATAAAAAATCCAACCATACAATTTTATATAGTTAGAAAAAAATCAAACTTTACGGTTCGATTAATATAACCAAACAATCCATATATATCCTGCTACCGCAAGGATATATTAATTTTTGCTATTTTATTTGGTTAAGGTGTAGTTTTTATTGGCGAGGGGATCTAGGTTTAATTCTCTATAGAAATAAACTAGTTGAGAGGAGAGAGCTCAAAATCTAGTCAAGTCAACGATTGGTGTGGTCCAAACAAAGTACGATCCTTTGATGATTTAACCAAATGTCCCTTACTCATAATTTCTTAAACCAAAGACCATTCTCACCAAATAATTTTTTTTAAGGAAAAACAAAATATAAATATATACTATTTATTTTTAAAAATGAAAAAAAAATATCTATCGAATATACCTCTATAAATATAATAAAATAATAATATCATTATCGGATTGCAAAATGATATAAGAGAATGCTAATACATATATTCATAACAATCAACGTTTCCTTTACATATTTACGAATTGCAACAATGGAATAAGAGAATAAGAGAATGGTAATTTATGTATTCATAACAATCATCGTTTCCTTTTCAAAAACATGTAGGAATGGGTTTGACTATTTTTTTTAATTAATACAAAGAATTAATTAATATAAAGAATTAGAATATTAATTTAATAAGTTTAATATAAATTTGAGATAGGTTAAAGTAGAATTTATTTATTTATTAAATGTGTACATAAAGTTTGGAGTTAAGTGATTTGTAAAAGGGAAAGCTAAAATAATTAAAGGATATTTAGCAAAAATCCTGAAAATTGGAGGGCATATCTCTATTCCTCACATTTACAAACTCTTTAATCTAGCAATCAAGTAGAGGTTTCCTAAGATATGGGATCAAAGATTTATTGTTCCTATTTTAAAAGTGGAGATAAAAACAATCCATTTAATTATAGGATCGCTATGTATCTCTCTTTTAGCCATGTTATATGGGGTTATATTGGAGCACAAAATTAAAACATGGCTGGAAAGTAAGAGAAAAAGGGCTAAAGGGCAGGGCAGGTTTAGAAACTAACATTCAATGATGGACCACATTGTTACACTTAGGATCATTACAAAGGAATGTCACAAGACTAAAGACAATCTCCTATGTTTCTTTGTTGATTTTAGTAAAGTGTTTGACATATTGCCTAAAACTAACCTCTGGAATAGATTGGAAGAGCTAAAAGTACCGTCTAAGTTGAGAGCTGCAATGATAATGTTGTATGACAATGTTATTTCCAAGTTTAAGAGTATTGAGGGTTGGTCAAAATAAATAAATTGTAGTGTAGGAGTTAAACACGGTTTTCCCTTATCCCCTGCCCTTTTTGGTATATACATCGACAAGTTAGAGAGTTGTTTGGAAGAAGCGGGTTGTGTTGACACAACTTTGGTTGGAATATGGCATCATCCTTCTTCTCTATGTTGATGATATTGTTCTTATGGCAAGATTTTTCTTTGGTCTCAACAAGCAACTAAGAATTCTCAAATATTTTTGTTTAATTATAGGTATAACAATTAACACCGAAAAAAAAGTTAGGCTAATCAAATTCAAAAAGATCACTTCTGATATGTTTGTGTATGACACCAATAACTTGGAGGAAGTAAATTCATACAAATATATCGTAATGTATTTTCATCACAATATTAACTAGAACTCTAACATTGAGAAAATGATAAATGGCTCATGGAAAGATTATTTTGGCCCTCAAAACAATTGTAAATTAGTAGACCTTCGGTAATGGGACAACAATAAATTCTCTTTGAGAGTCTTGTTACTCCTGGTATTTTATATGCTTGTAAAGTCTGGGGTTATAGTATCTCTAGAGAATCTTGGAGAAGGATTGAGCAAATCTAAAAAAAGTTTTATGACCTATAATCTTAAAATTAAAAGTAATGCATTCTATCCTATCCTCCTCGTAGAAGCAGGTTTACACCCCATTGAGATCATTGCTATGACTACGTACCTAATGTATAAGCACAATGTAATTAACATGGATGACAAGAGGATTCCTAAGATTGTTCTAAATTCTAATCTAAACCATTTGTGGATCAAGTGAGGTTGGAACAAAGATGTCGACTTTTGGCTAAATCATTGGGGTACTGAGGAAGAGGTCACTTTACAGATATCGATAACATAAAAAGTTATTATGCCTAATTTTAAGAAGAAATTATGGTGTGATAAAGAATTAGAGGATAACCGAAAATTAACACACTATAAGGAGGTAATTAAACCCCAAACTTGAAGATGAATAATATCTCTATCTTTTAACTAGCATAAAAAAGAAAATCAACGTTGCTAAAATAAGAACGAACTCTCATAAGATCCACAGTGAAGCTAGGTGTTGGACAATTCTTAAAACGCCTCAGGAAGATAGAATTTGTCATCTTTGCGAGACAAAGGAAGTTGAGGATGAAAACCACTTCCTCTTAGATTTTTATGTGTACACCCATATTAGATCTCAAATTTCAAAAAAATTGTTACAACAATGAATTTCATAACCTTTTAGTGCAGTATATATTAACTTACGAATGTTTATCTTTAATATTTTCTAACACATAACTAAAATATTAAAACAATTCAAGTAATTTTTTAGTTACTCTTTTTAAAGTTTGCATAAACTGAAGTTAACATTAGTAGGCATTGATAACTACACCATCATCATAACATTGAAAAATCATTTTGTTATTAAAATTTGAAATGATATCTATTATTAGTCCATGCCCTCGGGCTAGAAGGGACTCTATGAATCGACTTGCCGTCGATTCTATTAAATGACACAAAAACCAAAAAAATATTTAACTTTCCTAAATTTTCTGTGCTAGATGTTTATAGCATGGTTTTTTGGACCAATAGAAAACTATGACATGTTTACTGCATGTTTTTTTGTTAGCAAAAACCGAGCCGACAAAATTGAGTTACTGCTCAGTTATAAAAAAAATCACGTCGACCTCTTTTTCTTTTTACTTTTTGGGTGAAACCGACTAGACAAGTATACCAATATGGTCGGCCTTTTAGACCTGACTCTTTTACCTTGATAAGTTCTTACTTGTCGGTTCTACTGACAGGTTTTACTTCGACCACTTATTGACTTGACCACTTCAACAACTTGTTGGTTTGGCTCGACCGTTTTACTTGGAATCACTTGCTCTGGTTTGGTTTTAGTCAAAATTTACAAATGATATTTCTTAGTCTAAAAGACTTAAGAAATTACAAATGTTTTTCACCTGTGATTAAGATGAAGTAAAAACCGACACAATAACAATTCTACAGAATTACAAAATCATATAATCAAACATTTAGGAAGACTTGAGTCAATCAATCTGCTGTAAAACCTGGAACTTTCACTTGGTGAGAGATTTATGGATTCTTTGATCTTTCACTCAAACCATAAATGTAAACAAAATTTACTCAAGTAACTCTGGAAAGATTTCACGTCTAAATAAACATGCATTCAACCATAAACTATTTGATTATATATATAACTTATCGGGAAATAACAAAATGTAATACAAATTTGTCAGCTCTTCGACTGATCCAAACTTGTCAGCTCACTGACAGATCCTTTTACAGAGCTTTGGCTCTTTGACAAAATCAATCACACCCATAATATTGAGCTTCAACTTCACTCTCTGCTCAGAGTTCTCTCTTTCTCTCTTTTTCCCACTATAGAGTTTTCTATGTCTCGTGTCTAACTTGATTTACAATCTTCTTCTTCTATTTATAGGAAACCTGAAAATTGCTTCTACGTGAATCTATAGACTTGCCATTAATGGCTGTAATAACTATCTACCTACAAATTTATCTTCAAAAATTAATTCGACTGGTTTAGCTTGTTGAATCATGGACTCTTCCCTCTTGTCAAATTGACCGACAAGATCTGAATTGATACGGACTCTGACAGAGTCGGATGAGATCAGATACAGATCTATGTGTAATTAATATTTCCAACACTCCCCCTTAATTATGAGTAGATGGGGATTTTTAAAACAAAATTTACAAAATGTTTCAGAGCTTAAACATGCTTCATGACAGAGTTCACTGTGCAGAACTTGTCATTCCAAGATAACTACGCAAATAATGGAATGTCTCCTTTTCCAATGGTTTTTTAAAGATGTCTACAAGTTGATCTTTAGACCTGCAAAATTCTAAACAAATTTCTTTGTTGTTCACCAACTCTCTTATGAAATGAAACCTTATGTCGATGTGCTTGGTTCTCTTGTGAAACACATGATTCTTTGATAATGCTATGGCTGATTTGTTGTCACAGAAGATGGTTGTTGGTTCTTTATGGTTATGTGACAAGTCTTTTAACATTCTCCACATCCAGACAGCTTGACATGTAGCGCTTGTAGCTGCAACATACTCTGCTTCTGCTGAAGATAGAGTTACTATGGGATGTTTCTTCGAAGCCCATGAAACAACACCTGTACCAAAATGAAATGTGTACCTAGATGTGCTCTTCCTGCCATCTATGTTTCCTCCATCGTCACTGTCAGTGTAGCCAGTGAGTGTAAAATTTTCCGAGGTTGAATACATAATGCCAAGGTCCTTTGTGCCACTTACATACTTCGGAATTCTTTTACCTGCTTGAAAATGAGAGTCTTTGGCGACTCCATGAATCTTGAGATCAGAGTTAATCCATACATGATGTCTCATCTTGTCATTGTTAAATACATAAAGCTTCCAACAAGCCTTTTAAACAACGTAGGCTCTATAGTTGATCCTTCATCATCCTTGCTCAATTTTAAACTTGTTATTACTGGTGCTGGGGATGTCTTGCAATTAGATATGTTAAATATTTTCAAAACTTCACTTGCATACTTTCATGGTGATATAAAAATACCACTTTCAGACTACTGAACTTCAATACCCATAAAAAACTTCGTAAGCCCCAGATCAGTCATTTCAAATTCACTTTCCATGACTGCTTTAAATTCTTCTATGTCGAAGTCATCAGTAAATATTAAATCATCTACATACAAGAAGACAATTAGCATCTTATAGTGGTCATTCACTTTGGTGTACAAAGTCAGTTCACTTTCACTTCTGTGAGATCCATTTTCATTAAGATAGGAATCAATCTGACTGTACCAAGCTCTAGGATCTTGCTTAAAACCATAGAGTGCCTTTTTCAACCTCTACACTTTATGCTCTTGACCTATAACTTCATATCCTTGTGGCTATTCCACATATACTTCCTCTTCTATATATCCATTCAAAAATGTTGACTTAACATCCATTTAATAAACATGCCATTTGTTTTGTGCAGCAATGGCCAAGATTGTTCTGACTGTATCCATGTGTACAACAGGTGAAAAATTTTCATTGAAGTCTATGCCGGGATGCTCTGTGAACCCTCTTGCTACCATTATTGCTTTGTGCTTTTGCACATTCCCATCAACATCTTGCTTGTTCTTGTAAATCCATTTGATGTTGATTACATCTTTGTCTTTTGGTACATCTACCAGCTCTCATGTTTGGTTCTTATCAGTGCATTCTATTTCTTCATCCACGACTTGTGCCCATAATTCTTCTTCGACAGATTATTCAAATGTTAGTGGATCATATATAGGATAAAATAATGCAAAGAGAGAGAATGAATTTGGTGTACTAGCTTCATATATTTCATGCAGACTTCTTCTCTTCACCGGTTCTGTCAATGTCGACCTTGACGAAATGCTTGATGGATTTTGCTGTCCTCTTGGTGTGCTTGTCGATGTACCTTGAGCTGCCACTTGTGTCGATGGTCCTTGTGCTAAACCATGTTGTGGTGTCATGGGAGTTGACGGTGCTGCAATCGGTTGACTTACATGTGGTGTTTGAACCACTTCCTCCACCATGTCATCATTGTTGACATTCAAAAAATCTTGACATTTGTGTCAACAGTTCCATCCCATGATTCATTTTTGACAAATTGAACATCTCTCCTGATTATCACTTTCCTTGCGACAGGATCATACAGCTTGTACGCTTTTGTGTCTTCAAAATAACTGACAAAAATACATTTTCGTGCCTTGTTGTCTAGCTTCTTTCTTAGCTCATATGGAACATGAGCATATGCAACACAACCAAAAACTTTTAAATGAGAAACACTATAATTCATACATGTCCATGCTTCTTGAGGAACTTTGGACATCGATTCATAATGTATACAACAATTGCGATTGCTTCACCCCAATATTCATTTGGAAAATGCTTGGTTGCCAACATGCTATGTGCCATCTCCATGATGTTCCTGTTCTTTCTTTCGGCAACACCATTCTGCTGAGGTGTATACCATACAATGAATTTCTTTTGTATGCCATGGGTCTTGCAAAAAATTAGAAATTCATTTGAAACATATTCACCTCCTATGTCGGTCCTTAAGATCTTGATACGGTGTCCACTCTGGTTCTCCATGAGTGCCTTGAACTGCTGAAAATAACTAAATGCATCGTATTTATCTTTCAGAAAATATACCCATGTTTTTCTTGAGTATTCATCAATAAAAGTAAGAAAATAATTGCAGCCACTAATGGATGATGTCTGCATTGGACCACAAATATCAGAGTTCACAATTTCAAGTGGTGTGCGTGCTCTTTAAGAATTTCTGACTGGAAAAGTCTCTCTATGTTGCTTGCCAAAAATGCAGCCTTCAAAAACCCTTTCTGGTCTGTCGATCAATGGAAATCCTTTCACCATATTCTTTGTGTGCAGTAGCTTCAACCCACCAAAATTCAGATGTCCAAATCTGAAATGCCACAACTAGGATTCATCCTGAACTTCTGTTTGAAATGCAGCTTGAAAATCAGCTCTGCCATTTTCTTTCTTGTCGAGGTGCTTGATTGCTTCTTCACTTTTTGATTTGAACACAACTCCTGTATTTGTCTTTCCTTTCATTTCGGGTGTAAATTTGAGCATATAGATCTGTAGACAAATACACAACTCACAAAGAAGATCTCACAATTTACTCGGCAATTGAAGAATGAAACAGTGCAAAAGGCTTGCAGCTGTGAATTCTTTCATTAATCAAAAAGTAATTCAGATGATAATTACAATAATGTAAAATGGCTTTAATAGCCACAAGAAATTCGAATCCACATGAGGAAGTTTGAATTGATTAGACTCTACTTGACTGTAGGTAACCAAGACTTTGTCTAAATCACTATCGGAGGATCCAGTAGTTAACTGTCCTTGTCTAAATCATAACCGGAGTTCATAGGAGCTTTAAAACACAACCAAGTGTTACATTTAGTGTTGACTAATGGTTAACTGACTGTGGTAGGTGAGAAAAGCGCCCCACATGTGTGCAATCAATTAAACCTAGTGCTAATTGAATGTAGAGGGATAGC
>LPNX010749050.1:500432-521875 GCA_001517045.1 Pseudotsuga menziesii | reverse complement strand
TCCATTCTTCTGAATGCAGTAAGACTGAGCCCTTGCCATATTGCATCTTATAGGAAGTCTATTACATCTCTCTGAAGGAGGCAAAATAGTATGGCATAGTGCAAGAGCCTTTCCTTTCCGAGTGTCAGTTGAGTTTCCAATCATCTTCCTAGCTTCCAGTTTGGAAGTAGGGACTGAATCTAGATCTGATTCACCCTGAATCTTAATGTCATAAACTGATATAGATGGATTTGCAATACTAGTAGAAGCTGTAAAAGAAGCAGATGCAATGGTTTTACCTTTCCTTGCAGGTGGCTGCTGAGAGTGCACTGGTTCTAAAGGAGGCATGAAATGTGAGAACTCATATGCTCTTGAAGCATGATTCACAATACCCTTTGCTATGATGCTCCCAGTAGAGATATCTGTGATCTCCACTGAGTCAGGACCAAAGATCACTCACTTTGGAGATCCAGTATGGGTCATCTGATAGACAGATAACAGGTTTGAAGCTAGGGAGGGAACAAACAACACATCTTTGAACCTTCCATGTTCAAGTTGGATAGAGCCCTTCCCTTTGGTTTGGATTTTACTGTTATTGCCCATCTGAATACTAGGACCATCAAAGGATTGAAAAGAAGAGAATGATTCTATGGATGCAACCATATGGTTGGAAGCTCCAGAATCAATGAGGAAGGCAGGTGTTGATGTGCAACAAGCTTTCAGTGCATGTCCTTTCCTTGGGTATTCTTCTTCTTCTTCTTCAAAGTCTTCCTTCCTTGTGCTAGCAGGTACAGAAATGTTGTGCCTTTTCATCAAGTTGTCTTCTCATACAGGAGCTTTCTGAATGGAAGCCCTTTCCACAGTAAGGGCAGAGGACCTTGCCTTTTCCATTCTTCTTGCTTCTCTTCGAACTTGAAGGTTCTTTTGACTGTTCAGACTCATCTCTTTGCTTCCCTCTGTCATTCACTACCTTATCTCCTCTTGCAACAAGATCTAGATCTTTGGGAGATCGAATGATCCCCATTTGGATCAATTTATCATTCTCAGAAATAAGAGATTGAATGAAATCATTAAGAGTGGGCATCTTCCAATTTGGAGTAGTGAGCCTTACTGTTTGGAAGGTGGATACAAAGATTGAGTAGTATGAATTGAGCTTTGTGAGAATAGCAAGAATGAGCTGATCTTCATCCTTCTTCACTTCTCATTGCTTCAACTGATATATCAGGTTCTTGAACTTTGAGAAGAATTCATTTAGAGATTCGAAATCTGATGGATTGAGAGTAATCAGATCATTTTCTAGCTGATGAATCCTCATCTCATCATGCTTATCAAACAAGGAAGCAAGCTTGTCCCAAACCTCCTTGGGAGTGTCCAAGTCTTGGATGTGAAATTGAAGATCCCTAGAGACTGAAAATTGCATGAGTCCAATGGCTTCATCAAGCCTATTCATGTACTTAGCTTTGTCTTTATCTGATTCTGGCTCTTCCTCTATTTCTTCTACGAGTCTGAAGAGATGCTTGGTGCGGAGCAATACTTTCATGTCTTCCTTCCACTGGTGATAGTTGAAGGGAGTGAGAGGCTCTATTTGATGAGCCATTTCGAAGAAATAGGAAGAACTGAGTTGCTGTAGCGAATGCAATGAGAAGTAGAGGCTGCTTGTAGCGAATGCTGTAAGAAAACCTGATAACCTGTCACACAATCAAACAAAAAAAATGATCCGGTTGGAGATCTGAGGAGGAAAGGAGTCTTGTCCACCGAGGCTCTGATACCATGTAAATTTGAGCATATAGATCTGTAGACAAATAGACAACTCACAAAGAAGATCTGACAATTTACTCAGCAATTGAAGAATGAAACAGTGCAAAAGGCTTGCAGCTGTGAATGCTTTCATTAATCAAAAATTAATTCAGATGATAATTACAATAATGTAAAATGGATTTAATAGCCACAAGCAATTCAAATCCACATGAGGAAGTTCAAATTGATTAGACTCTACTTGACTGTAGGTAACCAAGACTTTGTCTAAATCACTATCGGAGGACCCAATAGTTAACTGTCCTTGTCTAAATCATAACCGGAGTTCATAGGAGCTTTAAAACACAACCAAGTGTTACATTTAGTGTTGACTAATGGTTAACTGACTGTGGTAGGTGAGAAAAGCGCCCCACATGTGTGCAATCAATTAAACCTAGCGCTAACTGAATGTAGAGGGCTAGAACTGAATGTAACTGACTCCTAACTTGGCTTGACTAGTCATCAACTGAAGTGAACTAACCTTGGTTGGTTTCGGCACTCCCAGTTGCTTCCTAAATTGTAGGGATTGATATAAGAGACTCCTAAACTTATGCAATCAAGTGCAATAAGTGGCAGTGAGCCTCAATTAGTGTTCCCCACACTTTGGTAACTGAAACATGTGCCCCAATTAGGTCAAGTTTACCTAATGGTGCTAATGACTATAAATAGATTGGATGGACTCCCGATTTAGACATGACTCCTGATTTAGACATATGACCAAATTTGGACAAGGGAGGATTAATAATCCTAACATCGGGAACTATCTTCAATGGAAACAAGTGATTTCTTGTCATTGGAACTTTTGCTATTAGCTAGTCACTTGTATGCTTGTCTTTAATCACACAGTGATCATCTTCTATATAGACTCTGTAGCCTTTTTGTATCAGCTATCTAATGCTCAACAAATTATGTTTCAGACCTTCGACATGATAGACATCAGGGATATACTTACTCTCCCCCTGTTTCGTTAGAATACCAACAATACCTTTTCCCAAAACAGTGACTTGGACATTGTTTCCAAGTGTAACATCAGTTTGAACTGAATTATCTAGACCGGAAAACAAATTTAAATTACCAGTCATATGATTGCTGCAACCTGCATCTAAGTACCATATGTCATGTGAAATTTCTTGAACAACATTGCATCATAATTGGATATGTAGATGCCATTAACATTGCACTTGTCGGAGTGCTGGTGTTGGTCGACTGATTTGGGCTTTTCCTTCCTTGGTCATATTGTTTCTTCCTGCATTCATATGCATAATGACAAAATTTCTCACAATAATTACATTGAATTTTTTATTTATTAAACCTCCGGCCACTTGGCTGACTTGAATTCTGATTCTCTCCTCTACAAACAACATTTGTAGGACTTCTGCCTTGTCCTCCTCTGGAAGAACTTCTTCCTTTGCCTCTGGAGTTATTTCTCCCCCTGCCTCTACCATGACTTATGGATGACTGTGCTGCGAATGCACCTTCCAATGATGTTTGTGTTCTGCTAAGCCTGTGTTTATGATTGATGAGTGAAGCTTGTAACTCATCAATGGTAAACATCAACATGTTTGTGTGTTCTTCCAAGGTCACAACTAAGGATTCAAATCTTGGGGGGAAGACTTCTGAGAATTATTTCAACAACCCTTTGGTATTCTATGGTTTCTCCATGAGATTTCAGTTGGTTTATAAAACCAACACCTATGGTGTAGAACGAGTCTACTGACTCTGAATATTTCGTGGATAGAGATTCAAAATCTCTTCTCAGAATTTGCAACTTGGAAGGCTTTACCTTGCCCAAGCCTAGATATGCAGTATCCAATGTATCCCATGCCTGCTTAGCGTTAATTGATGCTGCTACTCTTGGGAGTATGCTTTCATGCATGGCTTGATGTATGTAGAACAGAGCGTTTCCATATTTCTTCCTCAAATCCCTCAAGACATCTTTCTCAGCTTGTGTGAGATTGTTATATGCTGTCATATCTGCTTGTTTTGCATAACCATGCTAGACTATCTCCCAGACATCTTGACATCTAAACAAAGCCTTCATTGTTAGAGACCAATATTTATAATTCTTTCCTATAAAAATTGGAGTTTGCAATGAACCAGAAATGGAAGCCATTTTTAATTTTAATTTTCCTTAGAAAAATTACTTTTCCATTTTAAGACAAGATTAGAGATCAATATTCATAATTCTTTCCTATAAAAATTGGAGTTTGCAATGAACCAGAAGTGGAAGCCATTTTTAATTTTTAATTTTCCTTAGAAAAATTACTTTTCCACTTTTAAGACAAGATTTCTTTCCTAAACCTTGATATGATACCAGTTAGCAAAAACTGGGCCGACAAACTTGAGTTATTGCTCAGTTATTAAAAAAAAAAATCACGCCGACCTCTCTTTCTTTTTACTTGTCGGGTGAAACCGACTAGACAAATATACTAATATGGTTAGCCTTTTAGACCCGACTCTTTTACCTTGACAAGTTCTTACTTGTCGGTTCTACGAACAGTTACTTGTTGGTTCTATCGACAGGTTTTACTTCGACCACTTGTCGGCTTGACCACTTCACCAACTTGTTGGTTTTACTCAAACTTTTTACTTGGAATCACTTGCTCTGGTTTGGTTTTAGTTAGAATTTACAAATGATATTTCTTGGTCTAAAAGACTTTAGAAATTACAAATGTTTTTCACTTGTGAGTAAGATGAAGTAAAACCGACACAATAACAGTTCTACAGAATTACAAAATCATATAACCAAACATTTAGGAAGACTTGAGTCGACCACTCTTTCTTAAAACCTGGAACTTTCACTGGGTGAGAAATTTATGGATTCTTTGATGTTTCACTCAAACCGTAAATGTAAACAAAATTTACTCAAGTGACTCTAGAAAGAATGTGTGGCTAAATAAACATGCATTCAACCATAAACTATTTGATTATACATATAATTTGTCCGAAAATAACAAAATGTAATACAAACTTGTCGGCTCTCCGACTAATCCAAACTTGTTGGCTCACCGACATATCCTTCTACAAAGCTTCGAATCTTTGACATAATTGATCATACACAAAAGCTTAAGCTTCAACTTCACTCTCTGCTCAGAGTTCTTTCTTTCTCTCTTTTTCTCACCTTGGAGTTCTCTATGTCTCTTGTGTCTAACTTGATTTACAATCTTCTTCTTCTATTTATAGGAAACTTGAAAAATTTCTTCTACATGAATCTATAGACTTGCCATTAATGGTTGTAATAACTGTCTACCTACAAACTTAGCTTCAAAATTTAATTTGTCGAATCGTGGACTCTTGCCTCTTGTCAGACTGGCAGACAAGATCTGAACCGATATGGACTCTGATAGATTTGGATGAGTTTAGATACAGACCTGTGAGTAATTAATATTTCCAACATTTTTGACCTATAGAAAACTTTGAAGCCTTATTTGGCCTCATATCAAGGTGTTGAGGCCCGGAAAATCGCAGGCAACAACAGCAAGGGATTCTCCCCAGTAAACGTTCCCAACTAGCCCATTACTGTTTGGTATGGGGAACCCGTCCGGTTTACGGTCCGGCTACCATAGGTCAAGTAACAAAATAAAAAGGTTTTACTGGTTGCGGTCCGATCCACCATGTATGTTTTAGTTTTATATTAAAGTATGAGATGCAAGTGTCTATCTAAGAATGCAGATTGATAGAGAATACAAGGAGTGGTCACAATTTGATGCGCAGGTTATTACCTCTTGTCTTAAACTCTCTCACATCTAAATCATACACAACAAGAAAACTAAAACTAACTATCTAACCTATCCCTAGGGAGCAAGATTATCATTCATTAATGAGTAATGTGTTTTGTGCATGCATTAAGAAAAATCACAGATAGCTGATACTTCTTTCAAAACACATGAACATTTAAAGATATTTGAACAACCAGATATCCAATTGTTTATGAACAACATTCATTACTTATAGTGGAAAATTCATAGAATAAACTAGAGAGCATTCATACAAGAACATAGGTTCAAAGAGTTAGAACGATCTCACAATTCATGGACACAAGACTGAAAACGAAATAGTTCACATTCAACAAATCCATGGCACAACATTTGAAAAATTCCACAAAGCTTTCTCCAACAGGAAACTTGTAATTTCTTTATGCAAAAGGAAATAGTTCTTCTTACATTAGATTCTCACAAATTTGTCTGGGAAAAAGTCCCCTTATTCCCTCTAATTCTCCTATATTTATACAAACAACAAAACCTTTGGGTTTCCCCCCGGGTGACCTTTGGGCTCCCCCAACTGTTTAATCTCACAATTTTTTCCTTTGTGAGTGCTCATGATTCATACAATACGTTACATTTTAGATTAAGATTTACAAGCACTTTGTAAAAAGGGGCCGCTTGGTAACTGATGAGCCATCTCTACTGCTATCAATTATGTTCAATAACCTGTTGATCTCAACCTTTCACTATCTTCCTCTATGAGCAACATCTCTGCTTTTGACTTTTCTTTTAGCGACGTCTTCTTCACAGCAGCAATCATCAAACTGGATCTGAAAAATATTCTAAGTCTATCTGCAGTTAAATGAAAAACTCAACATTAATATGAACATTATTCAAGAAAACGTAAACCACACTATGAATGAGACTAAGAATCAAACATGCGACCCTGCGCTGTGTTCTCATCACAAAAAACCCTAACAACAATCAGAAACCACCTTCGACCCCCCCCAAAAAAGGGTAAAAAACTCACAAAACGACGGGAAAAATCCTTATCAGCGGTCTGAACCATTAGAGTATCGACAGGATAGTTTTATTCACATCCGCAACGGCAGGCTTTAGACAGACAACGAGTTTAGCAAGACCATTAGGTCTATCGGCGTCGAAAAGACTAAATACTAAAACATCAGATGAAAAAACCTCCTTGTCAACGGTCATAGGTTCTTAGAACTAGCTGATAAAGTGTCGACAGATAAACCAATTAAGCGGCAGAAAGATAGTTTACTAGAAAGTCGCAACGGCGGATGTCAAACCAACTACGGGTCTTGGTAATCATAAAACCATTGGCGATCGGAGCAGTTATATGGAGGATGTTTAGTTTGATAGGGAGCCGCAATGGCGGAAAGCAATCAGACTACAACTTTCAATCAAAGTCATAAAACTTTCCGATAGCAAAGAGAAAAACAATAAGACACGAAATCGGTGAGGATAAGCCCAAATCCGTCAGACCGTTTATTATTGATCCTTCGAAACAGCGGCTGCATAGATGACTACAGTTGCAAATCAAACTTCAAATGGCTTCCGATAGTGTTAAAACAACAAATCACAATTTAAACAATTTATCAATAAACCCAAGGAATCGGTGGAAATCAAAACTAACCATTGGGTCATTCAAACGAACCATCGACGAAAAGAACAATTACATGTCGGATGGTTAATCCGCTAAAGGGCCGCAACGGTGGAACATGATTAGACTACAGACCCCACAAAATACGAAACCCTCGGCGATTGGAACAACCAAAGGTCATGCATCGACGAAACAAAAGACTAGTCCCCTGATCAAATGTCCAATATAGTTCCAATAGAGAAAAGAGCAAAACTTTTAAAAAAACTCATGGAATCGACAAAGATAAGGGCTTCCGTCAGAGTGCTTGCAGTCTGCCAGCTGCAACGGCGGCAACACAAAGGACTATTGTTCCAACGGTGATGAAACAAAAATGTCGAAATAAAATAAAACAAAAAAACGCATCAACGAAAAACATGACTTTGGATCGGGTCATTCATTATTTAACTTCCGCAACGGTGGCTGCGTAAAGAACTATGGCCCCGATTCATTGTTCAAATGACTTCCGACAGCGAAAACCAAAACCCCAAGTTCAAGTCAAACAAAAAGTAGTCATTCAGCTTCCTTAATTCAACCTCACAAGATTCAAATTAGCAGAAGACAACAAAGTTCAACAATCTAAAACAAAACCAAGCAAGACAAAATTTAAAAGGAGGGTCCAAAATTTTAAAAAAATTGGGAAATAGTTGCAGCTGCAACAATTGGCAACTGGTGAACCCAGATCTCTGACAATTTCTTCCTTAAGTAACAGACTGTTTGACAATGAAACCAACATGTTGAATTCTTCTAGATTTCTGGATTTCCCAAATGGCAAATATATGTACTTTTAATCATTGATGATAGTCCAGTTTAGGAGAATGGAAACCAAGATTTTCAAGTCAAGATAACTCTTTTGAGGCCAAGAAGATGAGTTTCATTTATTACCTTTGTCTTCAGATAGCTTCTAGCTTGGAGACCACAGGATTGTAACAGATGGTAAACATAAATTTTCATTTCTTCCTCATTCCCATGCCATTTTGCACTTTTAGTGCTCCTGGACTTTTTTGTCCTTTATGAGTCCTCCTGCATGCATTTCTTTCTGAATTTTTATTTAGGCTCCTCTATCCATAGTGTCCTTTTGTGTGAGAGATGTATTTAATTTTCAGCTCATGGATGGAGAAGAAATTTGGCAGCTTTGTACTCATATGATTCAGTATTTTGTCTTGATACATATTGCTTTCTTAGGAGAATTTTGACTCTTATTTTTCTTTTGGCATTCAATTCTTGGCATGGGATCATTTATATATAATATACTATTTACCCTGCTTCCTTTCCATGGGCCTTTTGCTGTCACTCCCTAGGACATTGTTAAATGTGAGATGGATGGAGCCTCGAAATAGTATTCCAGACCTTTTGATCCTGATTTATTTTACAAGGATTAAGTAGGACTTCAATGTGTTCATAGCCATTCAGGAAAAATGTTGAACTAGAAGAAATTCATTCAGATAAAACAATAGTACACAGTCTTACACTCAAGGACTTTAGTTAATCCAGAATCCTGATGCCCTCCATGCAACCAAAAGTTTGCCTCTTTTATTGAAATAAATCAAAATTTAAATTGAAAACAAGCAGAAATAAAATAAATCAAACATAAACAACCAAATCAATTTATTTATGTACAAAATAATTCAAGAAATAAAAATCAATACAAATAAAAATAAAATTTGAGAACTAAACCACTAATTATTCAGTCCTCTGCCCACCCCTATAAATCTGGGAACTTGTAAGCTAAGGGGATAGGCTTGACTACAAAATGAAAAAGACCTAACCATTATCAAAAACTACATCTACTGGTCTTGAAAAAACTATATCTGAAACTGAAACTACTACTTTACAATCAATCTCATCAGCCCGTGAAAACCGAAGGAGATCGGGCTGGGTGTCTGATGTACTGCTAGCTTATTTCGCTTGGTACTTTCCCGGTTCTAGTTCATTTAGATAATTTCCCAACATAGAAATCATTGGTTCATTCTTACCCTCCAGCTCAGTAACATTGTGCTTCATGTAGGGCTCTCTTAATATTTTAATCTGGTTTGGACTTCCCTTCTGAGGCAACCACAAATGTGATCAATCTGAAGCAAAATACCCGTTTAGTCTTGCTAACCAGTATCGATTCAAAATAAGTCCATAACCATCAGGTATGTCTGCTACTACAATATCAATGTACTGATATATCTTTTCATTTATAGACAATCGAATCAGGACATCCTCCATTTCTCCGACTACTTTCACATTGGTTCTGTCTAGCTAAGTATCCTACCAGTCAGTAGGTTTAGTTTGTCCATTAATCTTTTTGCAGACTGCAATTGGCATAACATTGACAGATGAACTTGAGTCCACTAAACAATTGTGCACATTATGGTTTAAAATCTCAAGAGTCAGGAGGAATGGTGGAGTTTTAAACCTAGTCTTACCTCCCACACTTGCTTCAACAATTTCTTCTACAGGTTGGTTGTTGGTGGGAAGTTCTTCCTTTGGTCCTTTAGGTGCTTTGAGATCTTGTTTGACATTACCCACTTTGTCTTCAATGTTTACTTGTTTCGGATCTTGACTGCTAATGGTAAGTTTAGGTATTTTGTCAGTTGTGTTGTTCTTCTGTATTCTCTTCATCTTCTCCCAAAATTTCTTAATCTTTGGAAGTATTGAGTTGTCTTTACTTACCAAACCTTGAATTCTTGTTGTTTCATTTGTTTTTTATATTTCTTCCTATTTCAGTGAATTTTCATCTTCTGTGTCAAAAAGTGAGACACAATCCCATAAAACCAGAGCATTATCTTCTTGTTTATCTATGGATTTATTACCCTTTTCCTCCTCCTCATCAGCTTCTGTTAGTTTAGAATCCAATAGCTGATTCATCACTAATGTCATTGAATTTATCCATTGAGGGAAATTTTTCTCAAAATGGGGTTGTTGATGAAAGGTGCAAAAGTTTTCCATACCCACCTCTGTTAAGTTCATTGATGTAGGACTCTGTGGAGGAGGTTTAGACTGATTGTTATCCTCTCTTGTTCTGTAGTAAGGCTTATATTCTTTCTGAGCCTCCTTCTCTTTTTCCAAATCTATCACCCTGTTAGATAGTTTCTGCATCATTCTCAACATTCCTTCAAGGTCACGTGACTGCTCCTCCTTAGGCTCAGGATAATCTTCTATGCTTTCCTTTTCAGCTTCTACTCTCTTTGCCTCTTCATATGTTTCTGACAATGTAGGTTTGGCTTGCATCTTGGAAAAAATGTCCAAGTCAGGCCCTAAAGCTGAAGTATAATATTCGATCAGAACTTTATCAGATGGTTTATCAGTTGCAGAAAAATTCTTAAGATAAGCAGCAAACCTTTGGGTGAAACTATGCACTTTCTCTTTTCTTTCTTTCTTTAAAGCACACAACCCTTTCATTAGAGTTGCGTGAGTTTTCTGGGTTGCATATTTATTTCTGAATATCCTTTCAAAAGTGTCCCAGTCTGGGATTGAGTTTGCAGGCAGAGCAAAATACCATGAGGCTGCTGCTCCTTTCAGGGTATGTGGAAACAATATGCAAACTACATCTTCATGTTCTCTAGCCCTTAGCCCTTCTATAGCCAAGTAGAAGCTTTGCAAATGATCATCTACTAAAATCTTTTCACTAGGATCAAACTTAGGCCGCATTTTCTCAAAATCTTGAGGTAAGTCATGTAAAGGAGGTGCCAGGTTTAGAGGTGACCATGCCTTCCAAGAAGGTGGTGGATTTGGTGGTTTGGGTGGTTGGTTTGCATTTACACCTACCATCAGTCTGGGTGGAGAGTGAGGCGGTGAATGAACATGAGTATTAACAGGTGAACCGTAAGGTGTATCTGGGCCTACTTGATTCAAAGGCTGTACAACTTCCTGTAAGGCTGTTTCTACAAGTTCTTCCAAATCTCCAACCAACACTGAGTCTTCCAATATAGGGCGGTCTTTCTTTTTATATTCTCTTCTGGGTAAGTCAGGGATAATCGGTAATCCTCCAATATTCTTCACATATGCCCTAGTATGTCTTCTCAAATCATTCACTACTTCGTTATTGACAGAATACAAATGCTCTTTACCCTTCTCTTCAGGCATTGGATTGGGAAACAAACTGCTCTCAGAATTGTTACCGGTTGAGTAATTTTGAGGAAATGAGTTTCCTCGGCCAGCCATGCATTGGATGCCCTCCTTCTAGTGCCAAAAATTGTTGAGGCTTAGAAAATCGCAGGCAACAACAGCAAGGGATTCTCCCCAGTAAACGTTCCCAACTAGCCCATTACTGTTTGGTATGGGGAATCTGTCCGGTTTACGGTCTGGCTACCATAGGTCAAGTAACAAAATAAAAAGGTTTTACTGGTTGCGGCCCAGTCCACCATGTATGTTTTAGTTTTATATTAAAGTATGAGATGCAAGTGCCTATCTAAGAATGCAGATTGATAGAGAATACGAGGAGCGGTCACAATGTGATGCGCAGGTTCTTACCTCTCGTCTTAAACTCTCTCGCATCTAAATCATACACAGGAAGAAAACTAAAACTAACTATCTAACCTATCCCTAGGGAGCAAGATTATCATTCATTAATGAGTAATGTGTTTTGCGTATGCATTAAGAAAAATCATAGATAGCTGATACTTCTTTCAAAACACATGAACATTTAAAGATATTTGAACAACTGGATAGCCAATTGTTTATGAACAACATTCATTACTCATAGTGGAAAATTCATAGAATAAACTAGAGAGCATTCATACAAGAACATAGGTTCAAAGAGTTAGAACGATCTCACAATTCATGGACACAAAACTGAAAATGAAATAGTTCATATTCAGCAAATCCATGGCACAACATTTGAAAAATTCCACAAATCTTTCTCCAACAGGAAACTTGTAATTTATTTATGCAAAAGGTAATAGTTCTTCTTACATCAGATTCTCACAAATATGTCTGGGAAAAAGTCCCCTTATTCCCTCTAATTCTCCTATATTTATACAAACAACAAAACCTTTGGGTTTCCCCCCTGGGTGACCTTTGGGCTCCCCCAGCCGTTTAATCCCACAATTTTTTCCTTTGTGAGTGCTCATGATTCATACAATACGTTACATTTCAGATTAAGATTTACAAGCACTTTGTAAAAAGGGACCGGCTTGGTAACTGATGAGCCATCTATGCTACTATCAATTCTGTTCAATAACCTGTTGATCTCAACCTTTCACTATCTTCCTCTATGAGCAACATCTCTGCTTCTAACTTTTCGTTTAGAGACGTCTTCTTCACAACAGCAATCATCAAACTGGATCTGAAAAATCTTCTAAGTCTGTCTGCAGTTAAACGAAAAAACTCAACATTAATATGGACATCATTCAAGAAAACGTAAACCACACTATGAATGAGACTAAGCATCAAACATGCGACCCTGTGTTGTGTTCTCATCACAAAAAACCCTAACAAGAATCAGAAACCACCTCCACCCCCCCCCACCAAAAAAAGGGTAAAAAACCCACAAAACAACGGGAAAAACCCTTATCGGCGATCTGAACCATTAAAGCATCGACATGATAGTTTTATTCATAGCTGCAATGGTGGGCTTCAGATAGACAACGAGTTTCATGAAACCATTAAGTCTATCGGCGTCAAAAATACTAAATACTAAAGCATAGGACGGAAAGAACTCCTCGTCGGCGGTTGGAGGTTCTTAGAACTAGCTAATAAAGCGTCGGCAGATAAACCAACTAAGCGGCATAAAGATAATTTACTAGAAATCTGCAACGGTGGATGTCAAACCAACTACAGGTCTTGGTAATCATAAAACCATCGACGATCAGAGCAGTTATATGGAGGACGTTTAGTTCGCTCGGAAGCCGTAATGCCGGAAAGCAATGAGACTACAGCTTTCGATCAAAGTCATAAAACTTTCCGATAGCGAAGAGAAAAACAATAAGACACGGAATCGATGAGGATAAGCCCAAATCCGTCGGAACGTTTATTATTGATCCTCCGAAATGGCGGCTGCACAGATGACTACAGTTCCAAATCAAACTTCAACTGGCTTCCGATAGTGTTAAAACAACAAATCGCAATTTAAAGAATTTATCAATAAACCCAAAGAATCGGCAGAAATCAAAACTAACCATCGGGTCATTCAAACGAACCATCAGTGAAAAGAACAATTACATGTCGGATGGTTAATCCGCTAAAGGGCCACAACAGCGGAACATGATTAGACTACGGACCCTGCAAAACACAAAACCCTCGGTGATTGGAACAACCAAAGGTCATGCATCGGCAAAACAAAAGACTAGTACCCCGATGAAATGTCCAATACAGTTTCGATAGCGAAAAGAGCAAAACATTTTAAAAAACTCGCGGAATCGGCAAAGATAAGGGCTTCCGTCGGAGTGCTTGCAGTCTGCCAACCACAACGGCGGCAACACAAAGGACTATTGTTCCGACGGTGATGAAACAAAAACGCCGAAATAAAAAAATAACAAAAAAACACGTCGGCGAAAAACATGACTTTGGATGGGGTCATTCATTATTTAACTTCCACAACGACGACTGCGTAGAGAACTACGACCCCAATTCATTATTCAAATGACTTCCGACAGCGAAAACCAAAACCCCAAGTTCAAGTCAAACAAAAAGTAGTCATTCAACTTCCTTAATTCAACCTCACAAGATTCAAATTAGCAGAAGACAACATAGTTCAGCAATCTAAAACAAAACCAAGTAAGACAAAATTTAATAGAAGGGTCCAAAATTTAAAAAAAATTGGGAAATAGTTGCACCTGCAACACAAGGCCATTTTCATTTTTTCCTATTTCAACATAGGTTTAAAACAACATAACAACATTGAAATATATAACAACATTTCTATTTATATTAATGCTTTGTAGAAGATAACATTAGTTTTAAACATAAAATGTTAGCAACCCTTCAACCCTTGGTGTAGCTCCTTGCATGTGGTTCTTAATTCCTGTAGCTAGCTTTCTGCATGTTTGTCATTTGTTCAAGATCATATACAAGAGTTGTAACTCCACTATTCCCTTCTACCATGAAGATGGAGAGATCAACCTATTGTGAAAAAGACCATACCACCTCATTGCTCACATTCAAGCCCATGGAGAAGGTGCCTAACGTTTTCTTCCCAAGGCCGCAGGTTTCTTGCAGGGATGGGTTGTTGATAGGTCGAAAGAGCTGTGTCCCTATCTTGAGTGTTGTGGCACCTTCACAGTAAAAGAAGACAAACTGGTCATCAAACTCCACTCCGTTGTCAGCAAACACCACTCCCTTGTCAGCAAACAGGTATATAACTTATAACTTCAAACATGTATATAGCTTCATCACTTATGTTGCTTCAATGGAGTCCATTATTGATACAAACATATTAAACCTGAAACTGTCATGAAAATGTGGATTCGGGAGTTTTAACTATAGATTAAACTGTGCACGTGGTCTCTTATTGCAAGGAGATTACCTGGGAGAACGGATAACACATTGCAGGTGGTCCATCTATTTGCACATTTTCCCATGGACAAGAGCATATGAAGTAGATAAATTTTCCTGTAGGAGAAACAAGAATGAACCGTAATGACCCCCATCTGGACCATCGGTTCAATCCTCAAACGCCTCGAAAGGGAGCAGGGAGCAGATTGTCCTAAGAGTTCCATTAACCATATGAAAATGCTCCACAAACTCGGTCTCCATATCGTAGAAGGTATTATCAATGATCCTCCAGCTCTGCGTGTTTCTCTCTCTCATTTCCAGAGTGGATACCTCACACTCTCAGTTGAAAATGCTCCATCCAAAGAGGAAATTACTGAATGAATCTACTTGTCCATTGCTGCATTCAACCAAAAACAAAAATCTTTTTTTTTTATAATAATAATAAAAAAATTCTGACGGTTTTGTTTTTCAAAAATTTCACCCAAATTTGTGCTATTTAGAATGCATATTTTAAATAACGAAATTTGGGACTGCCAAATAAAGTTTAAAAAACATTCACGTTTGAACTTAGTTGTTGTGGATTTTGTTAATTGAATAAGCATTTTTTTTTTTGTTTCAAGCAATTTTTTCTGAAAAGTTTTCATGTTTTTCTTTTAGATGTGATAAGTCAATTTTGGAGCAAAAGAACGATAAATTCGATATGGAAAGGGAAAAAAATTAGAGTAACTTGATCATGCAGTAAAAGAATCAACTTTTAGATCTTGAATATTATATGAATGGGTAAAATTTCAAGTTTGTATAGGTTGAGCTATATCTATAAAAAATTTGTTCAATCCTTCATTGATCGAAATTAGCATATATAAATTTTGAAACTATAAACACTTTAAACAATAATCTCAATTAATAAACGCTCACTCTCACAATTCTATCAAAATTTTGACTCCATAAAACGCTGTAACAACAAACTGAGAAATTTGCTACAGTGTTGGGCGGGTTGAACAGTTTTTCTTGAACTTATGCCACTGCATGCTATTGTCGTTGACAAAATACAGATAAGAATGACCATACAAAAAGACTCTCAGCAACTTAAGGAGGGCGTTCAAGGTATTCACTGTTAGATTTAGAGTTAACTGTGTATATCCAAGAAGCTGCAACTGTTAAAGGCTCCCGTTCTTCTGTCTGTGAAACTCCTCAGAAATGAATAATCATCGATTAAAAACAATAGCAGGACTAAAGTATCCTTACTGCACATGTAAAAACAGCTACGTGTCTCCCATGCTAGCATACTTAGCCGACAATTGTTCAACGACATATTAATAAACAATAGTGCATTGAACAAGTGTCGGTGTTAATTATCACGAGGTAATATTTATTTCTATTAAAATTAGTTGGGAGTATATTTACAAAATTCATTTAAAAAATCACTTTTTCATTCACTCTATGATAAACAAATTTTTAAATTTATCTTAGTGCTCTTATTATTTTCTGGTTCTACTTGAGCGTTCTGTTTGTCTCATTAAAAAAATATGCTAGTTATTAACAAAATCTTTACTTTGTTGTGGGAAAATATAAAATAATTGCATACTTATAGATTTGGTGCTTTTACCAAAAGCACTATAAACATTGAATTGTCTATTTACTGTTCATTGAATAGATTTCATATTTGTCAAATGGATGTAGCTTGGGTGGTTGGGAGGAATGAATGTCACCCTCCCCACCCAGGTTCTACTCTTGTAAGTGACATGATGCTCTTGTGGAGCCCTTTGTAATAAATGTTATTAATGATGAGCTGACCATACCTTGATACACTCTCTCGGTCTTTCTATCTGAAAAAAAGAATACATTTCATAGATTTCAGTTGTTATAAATTTTAAAATTCAAATAGATTTCAAATTTATTCACTGGTATGATGGTATTTTCATTGTTTGCATGATGTAACCATTTTGAATAATGATCTGCCTATTTGTTCTCAAAATAACATAATTTAAGCAATTATTAACCACTGAAAACTAAACAACAAAACAAGAATAGCTTTAGTTCTCCTTTGGGGTTTCCAGCTCAACCAACCATCTTTATACAAATTGATGATTCTTTTTATCCTACGTGCAAGGAGTAGAGTTAACAGTTAACAACTCTGAGAAATCAGCAATCTAAATAAGGACTCGACCTTACCAACAATTGGAACAAGTCCCGAAGCAACGAGAATACGAATCAAATATCACAGTTTCCGAACCGGTCAAGAATACAAATAGAGTTTAAAACCTCCTGCTAGTGAAGCATCTTGTTATGCTAATCCGGCTCCATCATGAATCCTACCTGGCGTAATGCTGATCACGACTGAACTGGCTAGCTCTTCCAATCAGTATCGAGTCGGCTCAATATCATGTCCTACGTGGCAAATCCACAAAACTTCATGGATTAAGAAGTAAGTTAAGAAGCATATTACACCAAAATTACCGTCAAGTTGCTGCACCAAACATGAGAAATATCAGAAATTTCAGCAAAGTTAAGGAGCATATTACATCAAATCTGAGCAATATCAGCAAAGTTAGATTCTAGATTGTGATATATACAACGTCCTAAAGGAACATATTATACCAAATAAGAGAGCATACTATACCAAATAAGAGAAATATAAAAAAAGTAAGATTATAGATTGTAATGATTACGATACAACGCCGTATGCAAGATCAGTTCCAAGTTACTAAATAGGAGCATGTTAAAACAAACATGAGAGACCACCTCACGATAATACGGTGAAGGTGACAAATAGTGAAAGTTGTCTCAACTGTCAGAGATGACAGAGAGGAATAATGGTTTTCTCCATTTTCTTTTTCCGTTGTTGGAGTGGAGTGCATGAAGGAAGCAAGGAAATATTTTAACATTCGCGAAGCTAAGAATAGCCTATGGGACAGATCAACTTGCACGCTGTTTTTTGCAATTCAATCCTTTGTCTATTCAACTTGATGATGAGTGCCCCAGTTTTCCCATAGTCCACTAGTTAAATAAATCATCCCAAAATTTATCCACCAAGACATTTGCGTACGTGTCCCTATTGTCCTTAAAGTAAGGCTAGTCAATCCTTTGTTTTCTCTACATGCCATAATTGATAATACATCCAAAAAGAAAGTAGCCGGCCTCACAATATGCAAAGGATTGGCGTCCAAAAGACCGAAACGAAAGTGGATAGCTACTAGCACAGTGAACAAGGACTGGCGTCCAAGGGAATGTATATGGGGGACTTCTCAAATAGGTAAACAAAATAGTAAGCCTTATGGGTAGAAAGAGCTTTAGAAAATAAACAAAAAATTCTTTAAGGTGGGGCTCTTAAAACGAAAGTTTTCATTCATAAACGTTGATAGTTATATCTACGACCATGAAAGAAAAACTGCATATTCTTGTACCCTATCAAGTATGTTGTTTGCTGGAACAAGTATGTTGTTGCTTCCTAAAAGACTTTTTACTTTATGCTTTGATGGAACAATAAACAATTAAGGGGCAAGGGCAAGCATAAGCATAGAAATCATGAGTTTATCTTTCAATTTGTAAATTTGGTTTCAAAGCCTCCAACAACATAGTCGAATATGAAGCCCTGGTCCTCAGACTCTCCACTGCTTTAGATCTTGGTTCCCATGACATTTAGATTTATGAGGACTTGCAATTAGTTTTCAACTAAGTTATTCCACTTCTACCTTCTATTACTTGCAATTAAACTGCAACCAAGTTATTTGACTTTTACTTGCAATTAAATTGCTTGGTACTATTAGCAATCCTTTAATTGCAACTAAGCTATTTCACTTCTATTTGCAATTAAAGTGCTTGATACTATTAGCAATCCGTTAGGCAAGGACTTAGTTGCTTTGCAACTTTTGATACTATTAACAATCTAGTTTCTTTGCAACTTTTGATACTATTAGCAATTCCTTAGGTAGAAACTTAGTTGGTTTGTAACTTTTTCTTTATTTATTTTAATAAAAATATTATAGAATATTTAAAATAATTATATTATTTAAAATTTGTTTAAAATTTAAAATAATATTTGTTATAAGAAAAGTTGGGAAGATATTGGAAATGATTTCATTTCTCGATAATAATGATGATGAAAATCAAAATGAAATCATTAAAACATGTGTTGATTTAGTAAAGTTCTTTTATATAATATCATGATGTAATGCAAAAGTTATTGATGATGTTGGGATTTGAATGATGTGAATATTTATTTTATTTAAAATGTAATTAAAGATAAATATTTTGAATAATCTAAGTTATTATGAAAAGAAGAAACTAAAAAGTAATTCCAAAAAATATGAAGATAGAGTGAGCCATATCATGAAAAGTAATTCCAAAAAAGTATGAAGATTGAGTGAGCGTTATAATATTAATTAAAGTACCAACTTTAATTCTCGAGGATTGTGATGTGATACAAACTTAATATCATCTTCTTTATAAGTCGTCAAGGTTGAAAAGTGACGAAATTGTATTATGTATGAAATTTTTTAATAATAAGAATTAAAATGTGAGTTATTTCAATATTGATAAATATATCAGTTTAAAAGTTCGATAATTTTGTTTTTTGGGTGAGTTTTTTTTTTTAATAAATTTGAATTTTATGTTGTTCAAATTGTGTGTTTAAATGTGTTAATGGATTTTATATCTTTAAATTGTTTAGGACATTTAAATTATGTAAATTTAAACATTATTTTTAGAAATTTTAAATATATATATTTTTAAAATTGTACTATATTCTATCGAAATCATGTCAAAAAATGCTATTTAAAAAAATGAAATTATCAAATATTTAAACTACATATTTGTATAATTAAAATATAAAATAAATTATTTTATTTTTATAAATGTATATAATTAAAATATAAAATAAAATTATTTTATGTTAAGTTTAGAATAAATTATTTCAAAATTATAATAACCACATATATTAAATTAAATTCAAAAATCATACCTTGTATAATAGCATATGTTCTTTTCATCTTTCCAATGAAAAAACATCATTGTAATGACTCTGCTGAGTACAAATTTATATCTCTTTTTGAGATATGGAGTTTTATTAGACACCTTATTTGGTTTATGACTAGAACTTTGGAAATGATATCTAATTATTAATTATTTAAGGAGACATGCAGAGGGAGAGGTCATTGTTTCTTATGCGATTTCTTTACGATTTTATAAGTAGAAATGATAAGGATTAATTGTACAATGGCATTGGATCACGTGGTATATTACATAATGGTAAAAATGCTATGCTAAAGGAAGGTAAGATTTTTATCCTTGTTTTATTTGTTTTCAGTTGAAAAGGAATGATCTCAATTTTAAAGTCACCTTACAAGTTCAACCCGAGTTGGCATATAGAAGAGGAATTTCGAAAGTTTGTGAAAATTCATCATTAGAGTTTTGATGTCAAAGATGGGAGTTCTACTCGTGAACAATTTTCATTCTCTTTAAAGGTTATTAAAGAAAAGGTGGTGGTGTGGGTGGGGGGAGTTTCAAAATAGGGACATTTCAGTGAAAGAGTTTGAGAAATAAATGCAAGAACTATTTAGATGGGGTATTTAGTGAGGAGAATTTACTCACAATTTACTATGAATTAAATACTAGGAATTTAAAAAAAGAAAATTTATAGAGGATAGTGTATGTACCTAGGGAGGATAATATGTGGTCCTTATCGAGGTACCTAAGGGGATAAGGTATGTAATGTGTGTAGAATAATGGAATAGACGCAATTGGTAGTTGATAGGTAATAAATGAGCCCACTAAGTAGTTAGAGGAAATAATATAATTATAAGGGGTAGTTGATATTTACCACTAGGAATACTCATGATAAAGTATAAATATACATGAGTGTCATTGTATTAGATATGTTGGACATTGGGGGCTGAGTGCACAAAATTGAGAGTCTCTTTTGGCGCGTTAGATGTAATAGAAAACTGAAAAGACAGACATCCATCAACTTGCATGGATATTTTGAGACACTTACACAATGAATCTAGCGATGAGTAAAAAACAAGAAATGTAGGAAATTGAATTACCTTTCCAAATATATATTTTTTTTCTATTGAAAATTCTATTAACTATCTAAAGTTAGATATTTTTTAACCGGAACTTTTTATTTTTGGGACAAATTATAAGGTATATGTTTTTGTGGGTGCAGCGTCTAAGTGACTAAGTGATGGAATAAACTTACGAAAACCGGTATACATATAGAGAACATCTAGTACTAGTACACGACTATTTTTTCAATAATAAAAATTATATATATATATATATATATATATATATATATATATATAATTATAGTTTTTTATAGCATGTAGAGGTCGGTGTTCTTTAGTGCACCGTACAATTTTTTTTTTAAATGGTTGATAAACGAAAGAGATATGGACAAAACACTAACAGTGAATTTTTTGAGTTGAGGAGTGATGATAGAAGATAAATAAGAAAATAATAGAAAAAATTATGTACTCTTGTTAAAACTTACATATTTGGAATCTACAAAAAAACCATATTTGTTTCTAAAATCTCATAAAAAATGGAGGCGGGAAACATAATCAGATGAACGGCTAAACATGAGCATATTGAAAATTTGGATATAATGCTGAATTAACCATGGTTTATCATACTCCAAGGAATAGGCATGTTGAATCTGAAGCAAAGTCTAAAGCAAACACATAGGCATAAGAACTCCATGCAAGCACGGGTGGAGGCTCGACCTTATCATATGGAGGGAATACATTTTTTAATTTAACCAAATCACATGCCCATTTTAATGAACAATAGCGCGTGCATGTTGATACAAAATGGGAGCGCAATTTTATGAATCACAACATGCGGGCGTTATAAACTACTACAATGAATTTGGTTTTGTAAGT
>LPNX010749050.1:484819-497319 GCA_001517045.1 Pseudotsuga menziesii | reverse complement strand
TTGGCCATACCTTGATTCTTTGGAATAACAAGTGTTGGCATTCTTTTATGGTGGATGTATCCCTCTAACAAATGATGAACCACTATTTTTAAAAGAAAAAACTATGAAAACTTGTTAGTTTTTCATAGGTTTATGATTGTGGTATTTTTTTCTAAGTACGTAGAATATAATTTCCCTCATAGCATGTGTAGATTGATGGATAGTGCTTGAATTGACCTAATCTCCCCCTCCCCAATCTTACAACCTATGGGAAGAGTGTTTCACATTTTATTGACAAAAATTATATATATATATATATAACCCATGGAGTTTCTAACTTGTGACCTAACACAATGAGTCTCTTAATAGTACACCCTTTCATCATCTATTATATGCCTTGTGGGATATATATATATAGGATATGGCCATGGCCTGGTTATGGTAGCAACAACCAATCCCTGTCCACCACTGTCATGACTACAAACACAACCACGCAAGCTGCAGGTTATGGTCATGGCCAACCGAGAGGGGGATTGGGCATTATTGATCTTGGCCACAAAAGAGGGGGGTGAACCCTAAGTGTCGACCCCTTAAAAAACAAAACAAAAAAGTCAAACATTAAATATGAAAACATAAAAACCTATTTTACTTGGGTTCATTTGGATCTAGAAGCAAGGCTTCATATTTGTGGACAACCTAAGAAATGATAAAACGAAACGAGGGATATTCCCTTGAAACTTCAAACCTCTGCACCTACAAATAAAAAAGGAAACCATATTCATAAAGAATAATGAAGAAAGTAGAAGATAACCATGGTGATATCTTGAAGCCATGAAACACTAGAAACCCAAATAGAGAGACAAAACTATAAAGATTCAAGAGTGAAAATGAATGGGACGAAAAGAGGGTAGGGTTTTGTATTTCCCTATTTATTCTAATTAATTAATGAGAAATACTACTAATTTATATTCACATAATCATTATCTAATCATATATGTTTATCCCCAAATATATTCGTAGTTTATGTTAGTCATTTATAGCTATGTCAATTAACATTTCTCAAATTTGGTAGTATTTTATTAAAAAAATTGTGACTAACTCTTTTGGTCATGTAGTCACAAATTTGTCATTTTGTACTAGTGGTTGCCGAGCACTTATATTCTGGAAATCTACAATTATAATGTATATCCCGTCTCTTTACCATTCTCCCTCTATTGTACAACAAACAATAAAAAAAACCCCTTTGAGAGTGAAATTACAAAAAGTTATAAGAGATTTGTGGGGTAATGGGAAGGCCAAGAATTGCCTAACCTTTCAGTTCTCATTCCCTCTCCTATTTTCATTTTCTAGTTTTGTTAATTCTTGTTTATTTTTCTTTTTCCTTTTTTCTTTTGTATCATTCACTAAAACATGCAGTGTACTTGAGGTTTTTCCCACCCTCATTAATTGTCAAATTACTTCTAATTATTGTCTCTTACAACCATTGCTTGGTTTGAATCTAGATCAAACAACTATGTTGAATTAATGGCCAACTAATTTTAGCTTTGATCAAAGGTATACAAACACTGCATGTATTTGGGGAATCTCTTCTAGTAATTAAGTGGATGAATAATGATCAACCAATATGTAATGTGAACTTTTAGGGTATGCCTTTACAATTACAAGAGACTTCTTCACAATCTAAATTGGCTACTTTATACACTCAGGTATACATGGAATTACACATTGACTAAGATACTTTGTTCAAGCATGAGATACAACAGAATTCATGTTTTTTTGTGGCTAGAAGAATGTCTTAATGGGGTTTCCACTGAGACTAGGAACATTCTTTGATTCTTATTTGATATTTATTTTTATGCATTTGGTTCAGTTTTTGTCTTGTCTTTATGTTATATTTTATGGATGATAGTTATATGTTTTTCAAATGTTGGCCTTTGTATGTTAAGTAGACTAGGAGTATTTTTTAAAAAGTTATGATCCTTTGGGATAACTAATCTTACGAAAATTTGTATATATGAAAATGTGATGTATGATGTGCTTCGATGCCTTAGAATACATTTTATATTCTCCATTTAATATAAAGTGTGTTTTCTTGTAAAAAAATTACATCACGCCTTTTCCACTAAAATGTTGCAAATTTGATGTTAATTTGACACAAAACATATCTACTACAACACTAGGAAGACACTGACATGGCACTAGAAATAATAACAATACAAATATGATGCTAACACAACACACATAAGTGATGTAATATGATGCAAAATTGAATAATAGTAATGCATATGCAATGCTAACACGATGCAATAATGATGTAAAACAATGCCAATAAGATGCAAATTAGACACATTATGAATAATGAAATTCACGCTTTGACGATATGATGATGCGCAGATGGGTATGATATGACACAAGTACAACACACGATATCAAATATTGATGCCCATATTGACATAATATGACACAATGTACGTGTGTATTATGGAAACTTGAAGCAAAGGAGGAATCAGAAAAACCACAGTATTCATAATTGTATATCGACGTTTTGAATCCAAAACAGGATTCATTATTAGGACATTTTGCCGAGTAACATGAAGAATGAAAAATCTGAATATATAGTGATGGGATGTGGTGACAAGAAGGGTCGATTCAAGGAGTTCATGGATAAAAGAAACGACTAAACTCCTAAATTGTCTTAAGGTAGTATTCGTTTATTATTTTAAAATTTTTTTATATTATAATAATTAACTAATATTTTAATTTTATTATTTTAAAATTTTTTAATTTTAATTATTACTCAATATTTTAATTTTAGGTTTAAACTAAAAATGTATTTTAAAATAGTTTCATCAAATGTAGGTTAAGTTTACTTAGTTAAAGTTTTGGAATTGTTTACAATTTTTAAATTTTTATTTTAATATTTTTAAATTTTTAATTTAATTTTGATCTTAACCATTGTTTTAAATTTTTAATATAATTAAAACTAAGTTAGAATAGCTATTAGTTAATTTTAATTCAAATTTAAACCTAAATTTTTTAATTAATTCTAGTTTTAATTTTTAATTAATTTAATTTTAAAAGTTTTTTATAAAATTAATTTTTAATTTTAATTTTAATTGTTAAGTACAGTTTAAGAATTTCAAATGTTGAAATTCACTATTTTAACCTTGACAAAGGGTTACCTGTCTTAAGGAAAAAATGAAGGATTTTAGAAGGGAAGGGAGAAAGGGTGTTATCTACTTAATTTAGTTTTGAGGATAGAAGGAAGCCAATTTGTGCGGACTTAGAGGCCTCCATCTCTATTTAGATTGTCTGGATGTTTGATGATTTCCAAGGCTTCCCTAAATTTTCTTTTAAAATAGTGGTTTTCTTTGGCTAGGATTTTGGTGTTTTCACGGCAAATTTGATGTTTAGTTTTGGTGCAATGTTCTGCCAGGGCCGAGGTACGGACTTGTTTGATGTTGTAGACCCCCCTAAGTTGTTTCGGGTCGATCGAGTCTTTTATAGATTTCATTTTTTGTTTAATAGTTTCTAAGGGTTTGAATGAAGTTGTAATATTATTCTTTTTAAGGATTCTGGAGATCTTGTCGGTGACCCCTTGGATGTAAGGTAAGTAAGCTCTTGTGGTACAAATTTGGGTACTGTGGTCGTCATTCAAATCTTTGGATGTTGCATGGTTATAAGAATGTCCACTATTGGCCTTATCTAAAGCCTTCTTAATAGCCCTAGGCTCGTAACCTATGTTCAAGAAGACCTCTTTGAGGTGGTCTTTTTCTTCTTGGAGATGGTCGGTATCTGAAATTCTAGAAGCCCTAATTGCTAAAGTGTTGATGACTCCTATTTTCTGGGAGGGTTGGTAGTGGGAATCTACGTGGAGGTAGATTTCTGTATTAGTTTTCTTCCTAAAAACCCTATGTCCTAAGGTCCCATCTTCTTTCATAGTTATCAAGAAATCAAGAAAGGGGATGCTCCCATTCTCCTCGAGTTCCATTAGAACTTGATATCTTCCGAACGATTATTAAGATGTTCAAAAAACATTTTGAGCTCGTTTTCCCCATGTGGCCAAATCACATTTGTATCATCTACGTATCTCTTCCATTTTGAAGGCTTTAGTGGGTAGGAGTTTAGAGCCTCTTTCTCGAATTTTTCCATGTAGAGGTTTGCCACTATGGGTGAGAGGGGGGATCCCATGGCTACCCCAGTGGTTTGTTGCTCACAAAATTCTCCTTGAAAACTGAAGAAAGTGGATTTGAGACAAACTTTTGCTAACCTTGCCGTGTCCAGGTCTGTTACCTCTTTGATGACTTGGATGGCCTCATTTAAAGGTATCTTAGTGAATAGGGAGACCACATCAAAACTCAAGATCATGTCATTGGGTTCTACCTTATTTTTTTTTATCAACTCCACAAATTCACTTGAGTCCTTAATGAATGAGTCTGTGTTACCTACCAGGGGGCGTAGGATTTTGGCTACATGTTTTTCCAGCTCATAAGTGGGGGAGTCTGTAGTGTTAACGATGGGCCAGAGGGGTACTCCTTTGTGAATTTTTGGGAGGCCATAGATTCTGGGTGTAATATCATGGTTAGGGGTAAGACGTTTCTTAATTCTTTTATCAAGGTTTGAGTTTTTAATAGTTCTTTTTACCTCTCTGATTATTTACGAAATAGGGTTTTTGTTAAGTTTTCTATAGCTCCCGCTAGTAGTAAGGTTATCTATCATCTTCGCGTTGCACGCTACTTTGTCTAAGATGACTGTAGCACCTCCTTTGTCTGCTTTTAATATAACTATGTCATTGTTAAACTTGAGGTTTTTCAAGGCTAATTGTTCTTCTTTTGTGATGTTGTTCTTGGGTAGTTTGGCTTTCCTTAGGACTAGAGCGCAATCCTGTCTGATGGTTTCTTTATCCAAAACACTTAAATTATGAATGTTGTCCTCTATAGTGCAGATGATGGTCTCGGTGGGGATAGATCTGGGCGCTAAGGCGAAGTTCAGGCCTTTCTTCCGAATGTTGTTTTCAATCTCAGTCATCGTGTGGCTTGAGAGGTTAACCACCTTCTTATGATCGCTAGCGTGTCTCAGTGCAGGCACCACGTTGGGTCCAAGATTCTTCTTCTCTATGACGGTGATCTTCTTCTCCATGCCAATGATCTTCTTCTGTTTCCTGTCCCACGTCATTCATTTTTTATTGCTGACCTTAAGGGCTGTATTTCCATCATTTATTCTCCATAATTATGGACTGATAGTGGCCAAGAGTTTGAGGTGGAGGGATAACGTGTCCCTGGATAGGCGGTCCAAGCTGGCGCGTGTCCTCTTGATTTCTGTTCTGACCAGCGTTAAACTCAATTTCTCAAAAGATTTCTGGTTATGGTTATTGCACATACGGTGGTTGATTACAGCAAACGAGGGAGTTAGCTTCTTGTCTCTGCAAGTTTTTAAGAAATTCAGGTCTTCCACTATCTTCATGATTTTAACTCTTAACTTCTCCAGTAACCGGACGTGATTCCAGATTTCCCTTCCGTATAGGGAAGTAATTTCTGTAGCAAGACTTCTGTGGTGGTTAATTTCAGGAGGAATTAGAAAAAATACATTATTCATAATCGTATATCGACGTTTCGAATCCAAAACAGGATCCATCATCAAGAAATTTTGCCGAGTAACATGAAGAGTGAAAAATATGAATATATAGTGATGGGACGTGGCAACAAGAAGAGGTCGGTTCAAGGAGTTTTTGGATAGAAGAAACGACCAAAAACTTAAATTGTCTTAAGGTAGCATTCATTTATTATTTTAAATTTTTTTTATATTATAATAATTAACCAATATTTTAATTTTATTATTTTAAATTTTTTTAATTTTAAATATTAACCAATATTTTAATTTTAGGTTTAAACTAAAAATGTATTTTAAAATAGTTTTATCAAATGTAGATTAAGTTTATTTAGTTAAAGTTTTGGAATTGTTTACAATTTTTAAATTTCTATTTTAATATTTTTTAAATTTTAATTTAATTTTGATCTTAACCATTGCAATAAAATGTTTTATTTATTTTTTTTAATTTTTAATATAATTAAAACCAATAATAGTATTGGTAATATAGTTAGAATAGCTATTAGTTAATTTTAATTCAAATTTAAACCTAAAATTTTTAATTAATTCTAGTTTTAATTTTTAATTAATTTAATTCTATAAGTTTTTTATAAAATTAATTTTTAATTTTAATTTTAACTGTTAAGTAGGGCTTAAGAATTTCAAATGTTCAAATTCATTATTCTAACCTTGACAAAGGATCAGCTGTCTTAAGGAAAAAATGAAGTATTTTAGAAGGGAAGGGAGAAAGGGTGTTATCTACTTAATTTAGTTTTGAGGATAAAAGGAAGCCAATTTGTGTCGACTTCGAGGCCTCCATCTCTATTCATATTGTATGGATGTTTGATGATTTCCAGGGCTTCCCTAAATTTTCTTTTAAAATAGTGGTTTTCTTTGGCTAGGATTTTGGTGTTTTCAAGGCAAATTTGATGTTTGGTTTTGGCACAATGTTCTGCCAGGGCCAAGGTACGAACTCGTTCAATCCTCATGTTAGTTTCATGTTCTTTAAGTCTAGTGTGGAACGGTCGTCCAGTCTCACCTATATAGCTGATATTGCATGAACACAGGATGTTGTAGACTCCCCTAAGTTGTTTCGGGTCAATCGGGTCTTTTACAGATTTCATTTTTTGTTTAATAATTTCTAAGGGTTTGAATGAAGTCGTAATATTGTTCTTTTTAAGGATTCTGGAGATCTTGTCGGTGACCCCTTGGATGTAAGGTAAGTAGGCTCTTGTGCCACAAGTTTGGGTACTGTGGTCATCAGTCAAATCCTTGGATGTTGCATGGTTATAAGAATGTCCACTATTGGCTTTATCTAAAGCCTTCTTAATAGCCCTAGGTTCGTAACCTATGTTCAAGAAGACCTCTTTGAGGTGGTCTTTTTCTTCTTGGAGATGGTCGGTATCTGAAATTCTAGAAGCCCTAATTGCTAAAGTGTTAATGGCTCCTATTTTCTAGGAGGGGTGGTGGTGGGAATTTGCATGGAGGTAGCTTTCTGTATTAGTTTTCTTCCTAAAAACCTATGTCCTAAGGTCCTATCTTCTTTCCTAGTTATCAAGACATCAAGAAAGGGGACGCTCCCATTCTCCTCCAGTTCCATTGTGAACTTGATATTCGTCGAGCGATTATTAAGATGTTCAAAAAACATTTTGAGGTCATTTCCCCCATGTTGCCAAATCACATTTGTATCATCTACGTATCTCTTCCACTGTGAAGGCTTTAGTGGGTAGGATTTTAGAGCCTCTTTCTCGAATTTTTCCATGTAGAGGTTTGCCACTATGGGTGAGGGGGGATCCCATGGCTACCCCAGTGGTTTGCTCATAGAATTCTCCTTGAAAACTGAAGAAAGTGGATCCGAGACAAACTTCTACTAACCTTGCTGTGTTCGAGTCTGCTACCTCTTTGATGACTTGGATGGCCTCATTTACAGGTATCTTAGTGAATAGGGAGACCACATGAAAACTCAAGATCATGTCATTGGGTTCTACCTTCTTCTTTTTTATCAACTCCGCAAATTCACTTGATTCCTTAATGAATGAGTCTGTGTTACCTACTAGGGGGCCTAGGATTTTGGCTACGTGTTTTACCAGCTCATAAGTGGGGGAGTCTATAGTGTTAACGATGGGCCAGAGGGGTACTCCTTCTTTGTGAATTTTTGGGAGGCCATATATTCTGGGTGTAATCTCACGGTTAGGGGTAAGATGTTTCTTAATTCTTTCATCAAGGTTTGAGTTTTTAATAGTTCTTTTTACCTCTTTGATTATTTTAGAAATAGGGTTTTTGTTAAGTTTTCTATAGCTCCTGTTAATAGTAAGGTGATCTATCATCTTCGCGTTGTACACTACTTTGTCTAAGATGACTGTAGCACCTCCTTTGTCTGCTTTTAATATAACTATGTCATTGTTAGACTTGAGGTTTTTCAAGGCTAACTATTCTTCTTTTGTGATCTTGTTTTTGGGTAGTTTGGCTTTCCTTAGGACTAGAGCATGTCAATCCTGTCTGACGGTTTCTTTATCCAAAACACTTAAATTCTAAATGCTATCCTCTATAGTGCAGATGATGGTCTTGGTGGGGATAGATCTGGGCACTAAGGCGAAGTTCAGGCGTTTCTTTAGAATACTGTTTTCAATCTCGGTCAACGTGTGGCTCGAGAGGTTAACCACCTTCTTATGATCTCTAGCGTGTCCCGGTGTAGGCGCCACATTGGGTCCAAGCTTCTTCTTCTCTACCGGCGATATTCTTCTCCATGCCAACGATCTTCTTCTATTGCATGTCCCACGTAACTCATTTTTTATTGCTGACCTTGTGGGCTGTATTGGCATCGGCTATTCTCCATAATTATGGACTGAAAGTGGATGAGAGTTTGAGGTGGGATTATGCGTCCCTGGACAGGTGGTCCAAGCTGGCGCGTGTCCTCTTGATTTCTGTTCTGACCAATGTTAAACTTAATTTGTCAAAAGAACCTAATTACCTTACATCCAAGGGGTCACCGACAAGATCTCCAGAATCCTTAAAAAGAATAATATTATGACTTCATTCAAACCCTTATAAATTATTAAACAAAAAATGAAATCTGTAAAAGACTCAATCGACTCGAAACAACTTAGGGGAGTCTACAACATCCCGTCTTCGTGCAATATCAGCTATATAGGTGAGATTGGATGATCATTCCACACTAGACTTAAAGAACATGAAGCTGACATGAGGATTGAATGAGTCCGTACCTCGGCCCTGGTACAACATTGCGCCAAAACCAAACATCAAATTTGCCTTGAAAACACCAAAATCCTAGCCAAATAAAACCACTATTTTAAAAGAAAATTTAGGAAAGCCCTGGAAATCATCAAACATCCAAACAATCTGAATAGAGATGGAGGCCTCGAAGTCAGCACAAATTGGCTTCCTTCTATCCTCAAAACTAAATTAAGTAGATAACACCCTTTCTCCCTTCCCTTCTAAAATCCTTCATATTTTCCTTAAGAAAGGTAACCCTTTGTCAAGGTTAAAATAGTGAATTTCAACATTTGAAATTCTTAAACCCTACTCAACAATTAAAATTAAAATTAAAAATTAATTTTATAAAATTTTTTTAAAATTAAATTGATTAAAAATTAAAACTAGAATTAATTAAAAAAATTTGGTTTAAATTTGAATTAAAATGAACTAATAGCTATTCTAACTATATTACCAATACTATTATTGGTTTTAATTATATTAAAAATTTTAAATTTTTTTAAAACAATGAAGATCAAAATTAAATTAAAATTTTAAAAATATTAAAATAGAAATATAAAAATTGTAAACAATTCCGAAACTTTAACTAAGTAGACTTAACCTACATTTGATAAAACTATTTTAAAATATATTTGTAGTTTAAACCTAAAATTAAAATATTGGTTAATAATTAAAATAAAAAAATTAAAATATTGGTTAATAATTAAAATAAAAAAATTAAAATATTGGTTAATTATCATAATATAATTTTTTTTAAAATAATAAACGAATGCTACCTTAAGACAATTTAGGGTTTTAGTCGTTTCTTCTATCCATGAACTCCCTAAACCGACCTCTTCTTGTCGCCACATCCCATCACTATATATTCATATTTTTAACTCTTCATGTTACTCGGCAAAATGTCCTGATGATGGATCTTGTTTTGGATTCGAAACGTCGATATACAATTATGAATACTGTGGTTTTTTTGGTTCCTCCTGAAATAACCACCACTGAAGTCTTGCTACATAAATTACTTCCCTATACGGAAGGGAAATGTCACATGCCCCATTTTTGCAAAAAACAATTTTATATTATTTGAGGAAACAATATGTTAAATTTTATGCTAAGTTGTAATTGATGACCAGAGAGGGGTCAAGGATATTTAATGTAAATTCGGAATATTTTAATTATAAATAAATAAATGGGGAGACAACAGCTTAGGAGCGCTGTTAAAAGAGTGTTAACTGGTCAAATTGGTGGAGGAGACTAGGTGGAGAGCAATCTAACATGTGGCAGCATCCTCAAACCACTTCCAACTGTTGCAGGTGGAAACCTCCCTACATTTGTGGTCATGATTCCCCAAGAAAGTGGAATCAAAGTAGGTGGCTCAATTAATGAAAACTGACCCAGGAGACCTAGGCATCTTTATAAAAATTCCATTTGAAGAGAGCTGAGGCTGCTCATTCTAGAGAAGTGATCATTTAGGGTGAATGAATGTACTTCAGAGAAATTCAATGGAGGGGAAATCTGGAAAGTGTTTGAGGGGATAACTGCTGATTGATCTAGTTGCATCTTTTAAGCTGAAGTTCATACTGTTGAGAGCATAGTGTTTTATTGAGGTATTGAACTAGTCCGTTGATAGAGGGTTCTATAGTTGCATTATCCACCTAGTTCTCAGCCAAGAAGACCAGGAACAGGCTCGGGGGTCTTGAGGAAGCGTTTGTTTGAGCGCTCTCCAGGAGATTGGTAGGGAGGAACGACCTCCTAAAGCTGTTGTCATCTTGTCCTCAACAGGTTCTATGTTATTTTATTTTATTGTCTTAGTTGAATAAATCCTAGTTTATCTGTTATATGAATGTTAAAAGTTCAGAGTTCATGAATTGTTAGATTTAGTATTCTTTTTAGATTGTTATAGAAAAGAAATTGGTTTAGAGAATAGTGAAATAGAATGGAATTAAATTTCTAAACTGTGTTTTTCCACACCTGGAAACCAGGTCGTACTCTAGCACAGTTAGAATGCTTTAGGTAAATGAAAGAATTCTTAAGAGAATGAATATAGGATTTTGTATCTGTTGATAGTAGAGTAAAATTTCATTTCAATGTTTGGAATACAATGAAAAAGCAGCGTTAGGGTTTGTTTGTATTACTGTTTTATTTTAGTGTAACTAAATAAAAATGCAGGAAAAGAAATAGTAAACTACACTAGAGTTATAGTAATAGTACACTGTTACAAATAAAAGTTTATAGGAGATAACAGCTAAGTATTTAAAAAAGTTATTAACCAAACAATACTTCTTTTAAACTATTAACTAAATCTTAAAACTATTACTTAATAGAAACCAAGTTAGGGTTACATTTATAAACCCTTTATTTATGAAAATTAAACAGAGTTCTAGAGTTAAGCTTTTACTCTTTGCAGAGCTCTAAGTAATTATAATTTACATAATAGTAAATAAAATTTAAATGTAAATATAAACATTAAATGAAATACAACTCTGAATTTCATATTTAGGAGCTAATTATTTTTAACAAACAGGCTTATAACCTGTGAAAGAAAAACCTGAGGGTCGAAACCCTAACAACTAATTTATCCAATTATAAATTAATCTATTTAAGTTTTAACCTTTTACATATTAACTGTGTAACGAAATTATCAAGAAGGATATAATTCATGCATTAGACTGACCATAGTCTTTTTACAAACAAACAACTTTTATAAACCTTTTAAAATAGTAAAATAACACATTATCTACAGCTTAACAAAACCACTGTAAAAAAAACGAGACAGAGCTCCAAAATTGACGAAGTCTTTCTTTAATTAAAAACAATTGTATTACATTGTCGGGCCGTAAGGCTAAGACTTAACAAAAATACATATCACGGCTCAAGGGCCGGTATTACCCAGCATAATAGCAAGGGTCTGTAAGTAAAATTGGAAAGCAACATGATAAAACTTCTTAACTAATGAAGAAACCAAAACAGGCTTCCAAGCACTATGTTTTTCCTTCATTAACCCTCATTGCAAGTAGGGCAAAACACATATTTGAAATCAAGGCTTACCGGTTGGGGCCACGAGTCCACTGAAGCCGGCCGTTGTTTTCTTTCCACTGAATATTGGAGCTGTCATGGGTTCCTGTAAAGAGCACATTATCGAGCGTTAGAATAATGCTCAGCTTCTAATCTTAAACCCTAACTGTGTAAATAACTTAACCAAGAGTTTTTCATAATAAAGAATTGAGTTGTCTTTACCTGCAAGTAAGAAGATAATTCAAGCAACGAAGAAGCTGTCACCAACTTTAGCAAATTATCTAGAGGATTATTCAAAACCCTACGCCGACCCTGGAGTGGAGACAATGTTAGCAAGTTTAAACTTCACAAAGTCATGACAAGCTGCAAAAAAAACACAACTGAAACCATGGACAGGCCGCGAGCCAAACACTTGACAAATAACCACTTGCACAGTAAGGCTCACAATCGCGAAGAGCCGTGACCTAAAAATTGAGTATTGAGACTACAACAGTAACAAACGCAAGTTACGAATCAAGCAAGAAGAGGAACAGCCTCTCATGGCCGCCAAGAAAAATACACAGAGCAGCCCACAGGCCAGCGAAACCCTCAGAGTAAAATGACAGGTGAATAGGGTTTTTTTTTCCTGTCTTTTAAGTCACTAATACATGGACGAGAGCATACCATGTTCCCTCCAAATATTCAAAAGATGC
>LPNX010749050.1:352227-483935 GCA_001517045.1 Pseudotsuga menziesii | reverse complement strand
GGTTTAAGGTTAGTTAGAATTGCTATTAACTAATATATGTCATTTGACTATAGAGTATAAATGTTTTAAACCATGTCAAATAAACAATCACAAGGCTCGACCTTAGTGTAAACTTTTACAAATAATGTTTTGTATGCTCAACTTGCCAATGACAATAATAATGATTCTTATCGTTATTTATAAATTCAATTGTGCTTACTGGGTTCTAGCATAGTATAGGAATCTTTGTTATAATGTTTCATTGATATAGACCTTAGATTAGAATTTTTAGGTAGAAAAATCTACCATAGTAGTTATTATAAACTACAACTTATTATAAGTGAGGCAACGTGATAATAGTAATTTTACTATGGTGTAAACCATGCATAAGGTTTATAAATTATAGGAATAACACTGATAATGTATTTACCTATGATTTAAATTTTATAAAAGTGGTGGTAGGTAGTATCTAGTTATAAGAACCAAACTTATAATGTCATGGAAATTTCCACGTAGTAAGATCTCTACAGGATGCAAGTAAAAATTAGATTGGTACATTATAAAATAATGTGGTATTGTATGTTGTTACAATAATACATGTAGCAAGGCGATAATTTCTGTGGCTAGTAAGATAGAGACAAAATAGAAACATGCACTCTATTGGAAATCCTTACCTTCGAGATTGATAGAAGTACTTTCATGAATAAAAGACAGTACATTTAAACATAATATTAGCAATATAAGCATGTTAAATTAGAAGTAATTGTATGACAAAGAACTTGAGCTCTAAGCTCACAGTAAGTATCTTTTTGTTTAGCTAAGTATGATAAAGTTAACAATCTTTATGACTAAGCATTGAATATGGTCTTAGAAACAAAAACTATGGAAGACAATTACTTTACCTCAGCAGAGCTTGCTTTTAAATAAGCAGATTATTTACTATCATATTAACATGCAACAAAAATACTTCTTGCTACCTTATGAATTAAACTCCTACTTGATCGATCGTTACCTGTTGAACCTGTAAGAACCAGCAGTCCATCTGCGTTAACATAATGCTAAGTAAGCCCAAGTTTTCAAAGATAGATTTCACCTACTTGCCAAAAAGTAAAATTATTAGTAAAGCTAAAAGAAAACTAGATGCAGGTCATTCTTATATACCTTATGAAAATGAAAGTTGTATTAGTTATTGTATTATGAAACTAATTAATATTAAATGTTAAACTGTTGCATTTTCCGCTAACCGCTAGTAGTTAGTAAACTACGTATTCAGACATTTTATGTTATCTTAAAAATTTTAATTGTTTATGAAATTTTGGGGTCATGACATGTGGTATCAGAGCACAAGGTTCAAACACTAGGCCTTGATAAAGCTAAACTTGCTTATATGAAATAGTGAATTTAAATCATTTTGCTGATGTTGTTTCCTTTTAATGTTATTCAACCGAGAAATTTGTTTCTGAGTTTAACAACGGGTATGGAAAGAATGAAGGAATATGTGAAGGAGGAATCTCCCTTTACTGAACAAGAAAACTTACAACGAGAACCTATACAAGAAGATTCCTCAGAACTTTTACAAATAGTAAAAGAATTAAAATCTGAAATGGAATCTGTTAAAAAAAGAGAATGAGAGGATTCTGAGAGCTTAGGAAGAGCTGAATCAGATCCTAATCGAAAGATTTCATACTAAGGGAACGGGTAAAAGAGCTGAATCAGAAGATATAAGTTATCAACATAAGTATAAAAAGGCTAAACAGACTAAAAATGAAAGCAGCTCATCTTCCGAAGTGTTTGGTGATCGACGTAATTCTCATTCTACTAGTGATAGTAGTGAGGATAACCACCACTCTAGAAAAAGAAAATATAAACCTTATGAAGAAATTTCTGGAGAGTTTAAAAGGATCAAACCGCCAACATTCAATAGGGAAACTGAAAAGGGGGAGGAAGCAGAATCTTGGCTATCCGGGATGAAGAAGTACTTCCAGATTTATAACTATTCTAACCAATTAAAGGCTAGAATGGATATCTATAATCTCTCAGGGAAAGCTGATATATGGTGGAAATATTTAAAGAGAGTGAAAGGTATAACAGAGAAGAACATAAATTGGAGTAACTTCAAGAAGTACTTTAAAAATAAATTTTTATCTGAACAGTACTATGAAGAAAGGGATAAAGAATTCTATGAATTAAAACTGGGTACAATGACTATGAAAGATTTAAACAGTAATTTTTAAAGTCTTCTTAGGTATGTGACACACCTTGTAGATGAAAAACCAAAGGTACAGCGGTTCCTCAGCTGTTTACCTTGTCACATAAAGGATAGGATTGAGTATGACAATCCAAAAACTATGGAAGAAGCTATGACGAAAGCTAATTTCTGTTATGAACAGAATCAGAAAAAGGAGAGTATGGCCAACTGGAAGGCCAAAAAGAATAATAATTATGATCAAAAGAATAAAGATTTTGTGCCCAATCGGAATTCTAAAAATAATAAGGCCATAAATTTTCCTAATAAGAATTTCCAAGGAATAAGAATAATTCACCGAACAATCAGAACAATCAAAAGAGTAAAGAGTTTGCTAATAATCATGGTAATTACATGAAAAAATTTGAATGAAAAGAACCCATAAAGTGTTGGAAGTGTAATGGCCCACATTATGCCTCAGTCTATCCTAATCAGAAAAATACTGTCAGTAATATCCATACAATACAGGAGGAGATGACTGTTGGAGATTTAGCGAGGACTATGCCTAGGATCAATGCAGCCTTGGAGAATCAACAAGCAGACTATCAAAATTCCATGGTGGAAGTAGAAGGTAAGATAAACCAAACACCCATAGCTATTTTAATTGATCCAGGAGCTAGTTTAAGCCTTATTTCACCTAAATTGGTAGAAAAATGTAAACTACCTATTGAAAAGTTTGTAAGTTCTTGGTTGGTTCAGTTAGCTACTGGTGCAAAGAGGAAGGTAACTAGTTTTGTAAAGGATTGTGCAGTAGTTATGGATCAATTTGAAACTTTTGTAAAGCTTAATGTACTACCTCTGGGTTCTTACGACATACTAATTGGTATGGATTGGTTAGAGCAACATAGGGTGATCTTAAATTGCTATGATAAAACCTTTACTTGTATAAATAATGATGGAAAATCAATAAGTGTAAAGGGAATCCCTAGGAAAACAACTGTAAGGCAGATTTCTGCTATGCAGCTTAAGAGAATTGTTAGGAAAGGTTGTAAGGCTTATGCAGTAACGGTAACTAACGAGGAAAATATAAATAGTATAGATAAACTAAAATTGAAGGAGATACCAGTTTTAAAAGAATATGCAGATGTATTTCTGGAAGAAATTCTGGGAGTGCCTCCAAAAAGGGAACTAGATTTTACCATTGAGCTGATACCAGGTGCAGTACCCAGCTCAAAGGCCCCTTATCGGATGAACATACTTGATCTTAATGAACTTAAGTCACAATTAAAGAACTTATTGACAAGAAATATATTCGACCCAGTGTGTCTCCCTGGGGGGCACCTATCATCTTCGTTAAGAAAAAGGACGGAACTCTACGACTTTGTATAGATTACCGTCAGTTGAATAAGATGACTATTAAAAATAGATACTTGTTGCCTCGCATAGATGATCTATTTGATCAACTATGTGGAGCCACATTTTTTTCGAACATTGATTTACAATCTGGATATCACCAAGTTAGGATTAAAGATGAAGAAATCTTTAAGACAGCTTTTAGGACTCGATATGGCCATTACGAGTTTGTCGTTATGCCATTTTACTAATGCTCTAGCTGCTTTTATGTGTCTAATGAATAATGTAATGCATAAATATTTGGATAAGTTTATGGTCATGTTTATCGACGACATATTAATCTATTTGAAATCTGAAGAAGAGCATAAAGAACATTTAAAAATTGTTTTGCAAGAGTTACGAGATCATCAACTCTTTGCAAAGTTTAGTAAATGCAACTTCTTTAAGGATAAAATCCAATACTTAGGTCATGTGGTGACTAAAGAAGGAATTTTAGTGGATCTCGAAAAGATAAAGGAGATTGAAGATTGGCCAGTTCCTAAAGACGTAACTGATGTTTGATCCTTCATGGGAATTACCGGTTATTACCGGAGGTTCATTGAATGGTTTTTCGAGAATCGCAAATCCGATAACCTCTTTGCAGAAGAAGGGAAAGAAATTTGATTGGAATCAGAAGTGTGAGGATAGTCTTAAAAAGTTAAAAACTTTATTAACCAGCACACTTATTTTAAGAATAGCTGATCCAAATAAAGAATTTATAGTATGTACTGACACTTGCAATGATGGTTTAGGTGGAGTATTGACTCAAGAAGGGCATGTTATCGCTTATGAGTCTAGGAAATTAAAAATTCATGAAAAGAATTATGCAACTTATGACCTGGAATTAGCTGTTGTCATACATGCTCTAAAGATGTGGCGTCATCATTTAATTGGAAAAAATATATATTCTAATAACAGATAATAAAGGACTAAAATATCTGTTAGATCAACCTAACCTGAATGCTAGACAAGCTAGGTGGCTAGCTTTTTAAAGTGAGTATGATTTCAAAATTCGGCATATTAAAGGGAAAGAAAATAAAGTTGCTGATGCATTAAGTAGAAATGCAAGGATGAACTTTACAGCAGTTATCAACACTTATACAACAGATCTGGAAGAACAACTTAAAGTAGGGTTAGAACAAGATGAAATTTACCAAAAATTGCAAGCAAAAATGAAAGAAAATCCAACAGAAAGTTTGAGTAAAGGGTACAGTTTGAATGAAAAAGGATTTTTACTGTATAAAGACAGAATGTATGTACCTAATGTACCTAAAGTTAAGTTATTAATTTTAGATGAAATCCATAAAAATCCATACTTAGGCCATCCAAGTTATCAGAAGACTATAACTATGTTAAGAAAATAATATTTTTGGCCAAACATGAAGACTGAACTGGCAGAATATATCACTAGATGTTTTGAATGTCAGTAAGTAAAAACTGAACATCAACACCCAGTTGGATTACTTCAGTCATTTCCCATTCCTAGCTGGAAATGAGAGATAATTAGTCTTGATTTTGTTACTGGACTACCTAAAAATCAGAACTTAAATGATTCTATAATGGCAGTAGTTGAAAAATTGAGTAAAGAAACCCATTTTATACTTGTAAAAACTACTTATAAAGCTGCAAACATAGCTGATATCTTTTTAAAGCAAATTTTCCGACTACATGGGATACCGAAAGTTATAATCTCAGATCGAGACCCTAAATTTACATGTAACTTTTGGAAATATCTGATTAAAGGATTAAACACTATGCTAAATTTTAGTAATTCATTCCATCCTCAAACTGATGGACAGACTGAAAGAGTAAACCAAGTACTGGAAGATTTACTAAGAATGTATGTAAAGGATCAGCCAGGTAAATGGGAAGATTATTTGCACCTGGTGAAATTTGCTTTTAATAATAATTATCAAGCTTCAGCCAGATTTAGTCCTTTCGAAATCTTGTATGGAAGGAAGTGTAATAATCCTATCTCTTGGAGTAATCCAGTGGACATATTAGTATTAGGTCCTGAATTATTGAAAGAAATGGAAGAGATTGTAAAGTAGGTACAAGGTAATCTGAAAATTGCGCAAGATCGACAGAAAAGTCAAGCAGACCTTAAAAGAACTCCAAAAGAGTTTCAGGTAGGTAAACATGTGTTCATCAAGGTGAGACCCAAAAAGAGCTCTCTGAAGTTGGGTAGTTGTGCAAAACTAGCACCTCGTTACTGTGGTCCGTTTGAAATACTGTCCATGATTGGGCAGGTAGCCTATCAGTTAGCCTTACCACTGAATTTAAGAGTTCACAATGTTTTTCACATTTCTGTATTAAATAAATATGTGCATGATGCTACTCATGTTATTAACTGGAATGATGTATAAGTAGAACCCGAAGGATATTTTCTGGTGGAACCGGACTGTATCCTCGAGCGGAGGGAGATCACACTTTGGAACCGCACCATTGGTCAGGTGAAGGTGCAATGGAAGCACCTTAGTCCAAAAGAAGCCACCTGAGAATTGGAAAGTCACATGCGGGATGCATATCCAATTCTGTTCCAGGGGAATTCTGAGGATGAGGAATAAATAAAATCGAGGATGATGTTATAATTTAAGGGGGTGTGTATGTCACATGCCCCAATTTTGCAAAAAACAATTTTATATTATTTGAGGAAACAATATGTTAAATTTTATGCTAAGTTGTAATTGATGACCAGAGGGGTCAAGGATATTTAATGTAAATTCTGAATATTTTAATTATAAATAAATAAATGAGGAGCAACATCGTAGGAGAGTTGTTAAAAGAGTGTTTACTGGTCAAATTGGTGGAGGAGACTGGGTGGAGAGAAAAATGACACGTGACAACATCCTCAAACCACTTCCAACTGTTGCAGGTGGAAACCTCCCTACATTTGTGGTCATGATTCCGCAAGAAAGTGGAATCAGAGCAGGTGGCTCAATTAATGAAAACTGACCCAGAAGACCTAGGCATCTTTATAAAAATTCCCATTGAAGAGAGCTGAGGCTGCTCATTCTAGAGAAGTGATCATTCAGGGTGAATGAATGTACTTCAGAGAAATTCAATGGAGGGGAAATTTGGAAAGTGTTTGAGGGGATAGCTGCTGATTGATTTAGTTGCAGCTTTTAAGCTGAAGATCAAACTGCTGAGAGCAGAGTGTTTTATTGAGGTATTAAACTAGTCAGTTGACAGAGGGTTCTATAGTTTCATTCTCTACCTAGTTCTCAGCCAAGAAGACCAGGAACATGCTTGGGGGTCCCGAGGAAGCGTTGTTTGAGCACTCTCCAGGAGATTGGTAGGGAGTAACAACCTCCTAAAGCTGTTGTCGTCTTGTCCTCAACATGTTCTATGTTATTTTATTTTACTGTCTTAGTTAAATAAATATTAGTTTATCTGTTATCTGAATGTTAAAAGTTCAAAGTTTGTGAATTGTTAGATTTAGTATTCTTTTTAGATTGTTATAGAAAATAAATTAGTTTAGAGAATAGTGAAATAGAATGGAATTAAATTTCTAAACTGTGTTTTTCCACACCTGGAAACCAGGTCATACTCTAGCACAGTTAGAATGATTTAGGTAAATGAAATAATTCTTAAGATAATGAAGATAGGATTTTGTATCTGTTGATAGCAGAGTAAAATTTTATTTCAATGTTTAGAATACAATGAAAAAGAATGAAGATAGGATTTTGTATCTGTTGATAGCAGAGTAAAATTTTATTTCAATGTTTAGAATACAATGAAAAAGCAGTGTTAGGGTTTGTTTGTATTACTGTTTTATTTTAGTGTAACTAAATAAAAATGCAGGAAAAGAAATAGTAAACTACACTAGAGTTACAGTAATAGTACACTGTTACAAATAAAAGTTTATAGGAGATAATAGCGAAGTATTTAAAACAAGTTATTAACCAAACATTACTTCTTTTAAACTATTAACTAAATCTTAAAACTATTACTTAATAAAAACCAGTTTAGGGTTACATTTATAAACCCTTTATTTATGAAAAATAAATAGAGTTCTAGAGATAACCTTTTACTCTTTGTAGAGCTCTAAATAATTATAATTTACAGAATAGTAAATAAAAATTAAATGTAAATATAAACATTAAATGAAATAATAGTCAGAATTTCATATTTAGGAGCTAATTATTTTTAACAAATATGCTTATAACCTGTGAAAGAAAAACCTGAGGGTCGAAACCCTAACAACTAATTTATCCAATTATAAATTAATCTATTTAAGTTTTATCCTTTTACATTATTAACTATGTAACGAAATTATCAAGAAGGATAGAATTCATGCCTTAGACTGACCATAGTCTTTTTACAAACAAACAACTTTTATAAACCTTTTAAAATAGTAAAATAACACATTATTTACAGGTTAACAAAACCACTGTAAAAAAAAAATGAGACAGAGCTCCAAAATTGACGAAGTCTTTCTTTAATTAAAAACAACTGTATTACATTGTTGGGCTGTAAGCCTAAGACTTAACAAAAATATATATCATGGCTCAAGATCCGGTCTTACCCAACATAACAGCAAGGGTTTGTAAGTAAAATTGGAAAGCAACATGATAAAAATTCTTAACTAATGAAGAAACTGAAACAGGCTTCCAAGCACTGTGTTTTTCCTTCATTAACCCTCATTGCAAGTAGGGAAAAACCCATATTTGAAATCAAGGATTATTGGTTGGGGCCACGAGTCCACTGAAACCGGTCATTGTTTTCTTTCCACTGAAGATTGGAGCTCTCATGGGTTCCTGTAAAGAGCACATTATCAAACGTTAGAATAATGCTAAGCTTCTAAGCTTAAATCGTAACTGTGTAAATAACTTAACCAAGAGTTTTTCATAATAAAGAATTGAGTTGTCTTTACCTGCAAGTAAGAAGAGAATTCGAGCAGCGAAGAAGCTGTCACCAGCTTTAGCAAATTATGCAGAGGAGTATTCAAACCCCTACACCGACCCTGGAGTGGAGATAGTGTCATCAAGTTTAAACTTCACAAAGCGGTGATGAGCTGCAAGAAAAACACAACTGAAACCATGGACAAACCACGAGCCAAACACTTGACAAATAGCCACTCGAATAGTAAGGCTCACAATCGCGAAGAGTCGTGACCTAAAAATTGAGTATTGAGACTACAAGAGTAACAAACACAAGCTATGAAGCAAGCAAGCAGAGGAACAACCTCTCATGGCCGCCAAGAAAAATACACAGAGCAGCCCATAGGCCAACGAAATCCTCGGAGTAAAATGACAGGTGAATAGGGTTTTTTTTTTCTGTCTTTTAAGTCACCAATACATCGACGAGAGCAGACCACGTGCCCTCCAAATATTTCAATCATGCAAGGATCTTGTCTATAGTCAATCTGCGTTCCAATTATCAATTTATTATTGCAATGATCAATAAACAAACTATGTAATCGACTATGGAATGTATATATATATATTCACTAATGAAAACTTAAACTATATCATTGTAATCGACAGTATCGAGGTTTGTGATAATTGTTAACAATGATTCTATGTCGTTGACCATAGAATAAACATTTCCAAATAACAATTTGTATGTTCACTTTGCAAAACGACTTTAAAGCATTTACATATTATTTGAAGCTCAAACTATACTATTTGTAATCGATGGTTTAAGGTTAGTTAGAATTGCTATTAACTAATATATGTCATTTGACTATAGAGTATAGGTGTTTTAAACCATGTCAAATAAACAATCACAAGGCTCAACGTTAGTGTAAACTTTTACAAATAATGTTTTGTATGCTCAACTTGCCAATGACAATAATAATGATTCTTATCGTTATTTATAAAGTCAATTGTGCTTACTGGGTTCTAGCATAGTATAGGAATCTTTGTTATAATGTTTCATTGATATATACCTTAGATTAGAAGTTTTAGGTAGAAAAATCTACCATAGTAGTTATTATAAACTACAACTTGTTATAAGTGAGGCAACGTGATAATAGTAATTTTACTATGGTGTAAACCATGCACAAGGTTTATAAATTATAGGAATAACATTGATAATGTATTTACCTATGATCTAAATTTTATAAAAGTGGTGGTAGGTAGTATTCCATCTTAAGATGATGTATCTAGTTATAAGAACCAAACTTATAATGTCATGGAAATTTCCAGGTAGTAATATCTCTACAGGATGCAAGTAACAATTAGATCGGTACATTATAAAATAATGTGGCATTGTATGTTGTTACAATAATACATGCAGCAAGGCAATAATTTCTATGGCTAGTAAGATAGAGACAAAATAGAAACATGCACTCTATTGGAAATCATTACCTTCGAGATTGATAGAAGTACTTTCATGAATAAAACACAGTACATTTAAACATAATATTAGCAATATAAGCATGTTAAATTAAAAGTAATTGTATGACGAAGAACTTGAGCTCTAAGCTCACAGTAAGTATCTTTTCGTTTAGCTAAGTATGATAAAGTTAACAATCTTTATGACTAAGCATTGAATACGGTCTTAGAAACAAAAACTATGGAAGACAATTACTTTACCTCATCAGAGCTTGCTTTTAAATAAGCAGATTATTTACTATCATATTAACATGCAACATAAATACTTCTTGCTACCTCATGAATTAAACTCCTACTTGATCGATCGTTACCCGTTGAACCTGTAAGAACCAGCAGTCCATCTGTGTTAGCATAATGCTAAGTAAGCCCAGGTTTTCAAAGATAGATTTCACCTACTTGCCAAAAAGTAAAATTATTAGTAAAGCTAAAAGAAAACTGGATGCAGGTCATTCTTATATACCTTATGAAAATGAAAGTTGTATTAGTTATTGTATTATGAAACTAATTAATATTAAATGTTAAACTGTTTCATTTTCCGCTAACCGCTAGTAGTTAGTAAACTGCATATTCAGACATTTTATGTTATCTTAAAAATTTTAAATTTTTATGAAATTTTGGGGTCATGACAAGAAATATGGAATCACGTCCGATTACTGGAGAAGTGAAGAGTTAAAATCATGAAGAGAGCGGAAGACCTGAATTTCTTAAAAACTTGCAGAGACAAGAAGCTAACTCCCTCGTTCGTTGTAGTCAACCACCGTATGCGCAATAACCACAACCAGAAATCTTTTGGAAAATTGAGTTTAACACTGGTCAGAACAGAAATCAAAAGGACACGCGCCAACTTGGAACGCTTATCCAGGGACGTGTTATCCCTCCACCTCAAACTCTCGCCCACTATGAGTCCAGAATTATGGAGAATAGCCGATGCCAATACATCCCTCAAGGTCAGCAATAAAAAACGAATGACGTGGGACAGGCAACAGAAGAAGATCACTGGCATGGAGAAGAAGATTGTCGACATAGAGAAGAAGAAGCTTGGACCCAATGTGGTGCTTGCACCAGGACATGCTAGCGATCATAAGAATGTGGTTAACCTCTCGAGCCACATGCGACTGAGATTGAAAACAATATTATGAAGAAAGGCCTGAACTTTGCCTTAGCGCCTAGATCTATCCCCACCGAGACCATCATCTGCACTATAGAGGACAGCATTCATAATTTAAGTGTTTTGGATAAAGAAACCGTCAAACAGGATTGCGCTCTAGTCCTAAGGAAAGCCAAACTACCCAAGAACAACATCACAAAAGAAGAACAATTGGCCTTGAAAAACCTCAAGTCCAACAATGACATAGTTATATTAAAAGCAGACAAAGGAGGTGCTACAGTCATCTTATACAAAGTAGTGTACAACGCGAAGATGATATATCACCTTACTACTAGCAGGAGCTATAGAAAACTTAACAAAAAACCTATTTTTAAAATAATCAAAGAGGTAAAAAGAACTATTAAAAACTCAAACCTTGATGAAAGAATTAAGAAACGTCTTACCCCTAACCGTGAGATTACACCTAGAATCTATGGCGTCCCGAAAATTCACAAAGAAGGAGTACCCCTCCGACCCATCGTTAACACTATAGACTCCCCCACTTATGAGCTGGCAAAACATGTAGTGAAAATCCTAGGCCCCCTGGTAGGTAATATAGACTCATTCATTAAGGACTCAAGTGAATTTGTGGAGTTGATAAAAAAGAAGAAGGTAGAACCCAATGACATGATCTTGAGTTTTGATGTGGTCTCCCTATTCACTAAGATACCTTTAAATGAGGCCATCCAAGTCATCAAAGAGGTAACAGACCCGGACACAGCAAGGTTAGCAAAAGTTTGTCTCAGATCCACTTTCTTCAGTTTTCAAGGAGAAATCTATGAGCAAACCACTGGGGTAGCCATGGGATCCCCCCTCTCACCCATAGTGGCAAACCTCTACATGGAAAAATTTGAGAAAGAGGCTCTAAACTCCTACCCACTAAATCCTTCACAATGGAAGAGATACGTAGATGATACAAATGTGATTTGGCCACATGGGGAAAATGAGCTCAATTTTTTTTGTTGAACATCTTAATAATCATTCGGCAGATATCAAGTTCACAATGGAACTGGAGGAGAATGGGAGCATCCCCTTTCTTGATGTCTTGATAACTAGGAAAGAAGATGGGACCTTAGGACATAGGGTTTTTAGGAAGAAAACTAATACATAAAGCTACCTCCATGAAGATTCCCACCACCACCCCTCCTAGAAAGTAGGAGTCATCAACACTTTAACAATTAGGGCTTCTAGAATTTCAGATACAAACCATCTCCAAGAAGAAAAAGACCACCTCAAAGAGGTCCTCTTGAACATAGGTTACGAGCCTATGGCTATTAAGAAGGCTTTAGATAAGGCCAATAGTGGAAATTCTTATAACCATGCAACATCCAAAGATTTGACTAACGACCATAGTACCCAAACTTGTGGCACAAGAGCCTACTTACCTTACATACAAGGGGTCACCGACAAGATCTCCAGAATCCTTAAAAAGAATAATATTACGACTTCATTCAAACACTTAGAAACTATTAAAAAAAATGAAATCTGTAAAAGACCCAATCGACCTAAAACAACTTAGGGGAGTCTACAACATCCCGTGTTCATGCAATATCAGCTATATAGGTGAGACTGGACGATCGTTCCACACTAGAATTAAAGCACATGAAGCCAACATGGGGATTGAACGAGTCCGTACCTCGGCCTTGGTAGAACATTGCGCCAAAACCAAACATCAAATTTGCCTTGAAAACACCAAAATCCTAGCCAAAGAAAACCACTATATTAAAAGAAAATTTAGGGAAGCCCTGGAAATCATCAAACATCCAGACAATCTGAATAGAGATGGAGGCCTCAAAGTCAGCACAAATTGGCTTCCTTCTATCGTCAAAACTAAATTAAGTAGATAACACCCTTTCTCCCTTCCCTTCTAAAATCCTTCATTTTTTCCTTAAGATAGGTAACCCTTTGTCAAGGTTAAAATAGTGAATTTCAACATTTGAAATTCTTAAACCCTACTTAACAATTAAAATTAAAATTAAAAATTAATTTTATAAAAAACTTTTAAAATTACATTCATTAAAAATTAAAACTAGAATTAATTAAATATTTTAAGTTTGAATTTGAATTAAAATTAACTAATAGCTATTCTAACTATATTACCAATACTATTATTGGTTTTAATTATATCAAAAATTTTAAATTTTTTTAAGACAATGGTTAAGATCAAAATTAAATTAAAATTTAAAAATATTAAAATAGAAATTTAAAAATTGTAAACAATTCCAAAACTTTAACTAAGTAAACTTAACCTACATTTGATAAAACTATTTTAAAATACATTTTTAGTTTAAACCTAAAATTAAAATATCGGTTAATAATTAAAATTAAAAATTTTTAAAATAATAAAATTAAAATATTGGTTAATTATTATAATATAAAAAAAATTTAAAATAATAAGCGTATGCTACCTTAAGACAATTTAGGGTTTTAGTCGTTTCTTCTATCCATGAACTCCCTGAACTGACCTCTTCTTGTCACCACATCCCATCACTCTATATTCAGATTTTCCACTCTTCATGTTACTCGACAAAATGTCTTGAGGATGGACCCTGTTTTGGATTCGAAACGTCGATATACAATTATGAATACTGTGGTTTTTCCGATTCCTCTTGAAATTATTATGATATTATGCTACACACAGTTTAATGACAGTGTGACCAAACTTACTATAATGAAACTCTATGTAATATCCTTAGAGGTTTTGTATAAATGATTAAGTCCTAGAAATGGAATTATTATGATAAATATCTTGGAAAAATAACAGTAAAAGATGCCAATGTTAACACAGTTATTTGATGATACTGCTGGTAATATTATCAAAAGAAAGTTGGTTGATTTATTTCAATGGAAACTCTACAATTCAATATTAATTTAGATTCATTTCATCCATGTACAATCATTCCTATCTACAACTAAACAATCCTTCTGTACTAGACTACTTCATCATAAGATGAGTGGAAAAATGCAGAAAGGAAAATTTTACTCATCATTTGATCATTTATAATTCTAGGTTCATTTAGTCATACAGTCATAGACAAGTAAGCTTTCCTAATTAAATGCAGACTTAAGCATTTCACTAGCAAATTCATAGTATCTAAGCATTAATAGAAAATCTAAACATGCCATACTTCATTCTAGTAATTTTCTTCAACATAAATAAATAAGATAACACAATGGAACCTATTGATTGTAGAAGAGACAAACATCCCAAGGAGCCTGTTCCACTGAACCTTTTCTTGAATATAGCTTAAATTCTTGTCTTAGGACCCCCGAGCCTAGCCACTGATCCACCAGGATAAAATAACTGTGTGAAGAAATGGGATTAAATACCCCTGCAACTCAACAGAAATACTTAACAACGGTACTTTTGTCCTAAGCAGTAAAGAACTCAGCTAACAAGCTACACTGGTTTTGAAAACAGTCTTAACACTCAAACCACTTCTAAATTTTCCCCTCATTGAATCTCTTGTGCTCTTTTCTCAACTTTAGAAATTTCACAAGGTAAAGAATGAACAGCCTCTTGCTAAATTTGACGGATAGATATATGCATGCCTAGGTCATTTTGGTCATTTTTTCAATTAATGAGCCACCTACTCTATTGCACTTTCTTGGGGAACATGACCACAAAATTAGGGAAGTTTCCCCCTGCAACAACTAGAAGTGGTTGAGGATGTTTCCATGTGTCAGTTTTCTCTCACCCCAGTCTATTCCTCCTGGTGAGTCAATTGACACTCATTCAACAACCTCCTTAGGCTATTTGTCTCATCTTTTATTTATTAAATAATAAAATATTCAACATAATTAATTATAGTCATCCTTGACCTCACATGGTTAATAGTCATAAAATTTACAGTAAAAGTAAAATATAATGTTTTCTTAAACATAAAATGTTATTGAAATTGGTGTACGTGACAAGATTGCAAGGAAGAGAATGATTCTTTGGATGCAACCATATGATTGGAAGCTCCAGAATCAATGAGGAAGGCATGTGCTGTTCAACAACTAGCCTTCAGTGCATGGCATGTCTCTTCATGTTCTTCAATTTCTTCTCTATGGTCAGCCTTCCTTGCACTAGCAAGTATAATAATTTTATGTTTCTTCAAAAGAAGAGCCATCTCATCAATTGTTCTTCTCATACAGGAGCTTTCTGGATGAAAGCCCCTTCCACAATAAGAACAAAGTGTCTTTCCTTTTCCATTCTTCTTGCTTCTCTTCAAAACTGAAGGCTCATTTGACTAGTATTTATCCATAGGAGACTCATCCTTTTGCTTCTTATCATTTTGTTGCACCTGCAACAATTTCCCAAAATTCTAAAAATTTTAGGACCCTCCTTTACTTTGAATAAGTTGGTTTTCTTCCTGTTTCCAGTCTGGTGACTTTTGGTCTATGGATTTTTGGAATGTTTTACAGCACTTTGAATTGATATTAATCGATCTGTTTTGCTCCTCAGAATGTTTTAAAATGATCCCTTCCATTATCAAGCTCATCGTTTCTTTTTGCATATCTGTGAAGTCGTTTTACATCGGGAGTTGAGTCATTTGTTCTTCCCGCCGTTGCGGAGGATTCCTGCTTTGTATTTCACCGTTGCGGGTGGTTGACGATTTCACTGTTGCGGGTGGAATTTTGTTCTGAGTCGGGAGGGGATGAGTATCTCCTTGGCCGAAGTTGCGGATGGGATATTGTTTTGGTCTCCGCCGTTGCGGGCCATTTGGGGTTCTGAGTTTCCGTCTTCTCACCAATCCGTGTGTATCGGAGCTTTTTAGCTTCTTTTCCCTCCACCGTTGCGGGCCATTTGGGGTTCTGAGGTTCCGTTTTCTCACCGATCCGTGTGTATCGGAGATTTTTAGCTTCTTTTCCCTCCGCCGTTGCAGGCGTGTCCGAGTTCCGATATTCCGATGCAGATTCTCTGGGTGGCCGATGTGGGTTACGAGCGTTGCACACCCGCCGTTGCGGAGGAGTCCGAGTTGCTGGCCTCCGATCCCGGTTCCCGTCGACGCCCGATATTTTGTTTTCACGCTCTATTCGCCATTGCGGGTGAATTGATGCTGGGGACTATCCACCGTTGCGGAGGGTCTGGGGTTCTAACCGTCCGACTCCGGTTTGGTTTCGCGGCCGACTTAGAGCTCTCGCACGTGCGGCTCTCTTATATATGCGGGGGCAGGGGTTTTGGATTTTTTATTGTTGTTCTACACCCGAGCTGTCGTTATCCTCGCTGCGCTGTCGACCCTGCGAATCTCGTGGAGCTCCGTGCTTGTACCCGCGTCCAGGTGTCAATTGGAAGCTCAACCGTTGTCGCCTCATCAGCTGCGCATCACTGCCAGGTAGGATCTTTACCGCCCTGCCTCGTGCTTTTCAAGGTTTTGATTGGGTGATTTTTTGCTGTGGTTGGGGTATTGCTAGGATTATGTCCCCGTAGTCCCCTTTTCGCTCGCACACGGATTTTTCACCCGCGGCTAGGGTTGCCATAGTCGTTTCCCCTTGCGTGGTGTGCCTACATTTTGAAAATTGCCGGTTGGGATAGCAGTTTGCGGTTAGAGGGGGCGGGGAGTCATTTTTCTTTATAGACCCCACGTAGTATCTTTTGACCTCGGTCGTTTTGGTTCGCCCCGCGCACAGTGGATGAAGGCGCGGTGCAGGCGGCCGTTATGCCGCCTGCACCTGGTTTTTTCCTTTGTAATAATGAGGCCCATGGAGAGGTTTTACGGTGGTTTTTCTTGTGATCGAATGTTTCCTCCGCTTTTGGTTTTCCTGTTTACCAAGTTTCGAGCCCCAACCTCTGCCCGTGCCGTCCCGCGCAGTCCGCCATTTTTTGGCTGTCTGAAACCCTAGGCATGTGCCGCTATATTGTTTACAATTTGGAGGTAACATGGATGTTGGCATTGGTGGGAGCGCCGTGTGCAAAAAATTGTTGTTGATGCCCGCAGTATCTAGCCGCACCGATGTAACTACTTTTCCGCGAGCCGCATAGGCTATTGCAGTCTTTATCCTTGATAAAGCCATGTCGTCGAAATATTTGAACTGTGGACAGTTACATTTGCATCTTGCGTTTAAGATTCAGACTTGTGCTTTATGAGTTATTTTCATGAGAGAAGTGGCGTACTGTGAAATAATGTAGATTTAATGACAGCCCAATGATGATTGATCAAGTTTTAGTATCATACAGCAGAAGGACATTGCTCATTATATTGCCCAGGACTGAGTCTGTTGATGCTAGTAGTACTGATGATTAGGGCATGCTTGGGTTGTGCATACATGCATTGGTTTCTAGGCCTGCTTTCACTTTAAATGGCACTCTACATATGATGTACATATTTTGCTTCAATGTATTGCTATCTTGGGAAAATGGCATGTCACATAATGGTGTAGATTTAATGCTGTCTCAAACATAGTTGATAAGCTTGATAGTATGCAACAGTGGTAGATTGTTCAGAACTGTGTATGCTTCACATAAATCAAGTCATGAAATATTGCACCCTAGTCTCAAGGCATTATAGAGCTGTGCAATGCCTGCATTTGTTGCACGGGTTATTATCATACTAGACATAGAATAATAGCACATTGCACAATATTGCATGCTAGTTCAATTCTTCAGCCTGAAGGGCTTATGTCTTAATTTCATTACAGTCATAATACACTTGAGAATGAATAAATTGCTGCACAATGTTCGCAAATTCGAATTGCTTAATGTCATAATGTTATACATGGCAGGAAGAACTTACCATGTCCAAAAGGCAGAAAAAGAAGGCCCCTATGGTCGAATAACAATCAGCAATAGAGGTCGTCACACAGACAGAATATATATATGAGGACACCCAATGTGTCTCGGGTGTTGAGCCTGAGTATAAATGGGATGAGGTATACAGATTGATTTCCCGCAGGGAAGTCCCGGACATGGGTCTCGAAGAGGAGCCCATTTATGCCAACATAGAGAAATCCGCCATCATGAAGGTGGCTACCAGACCAGAGCTGTTCCCATGCTTTGATGTTATGAGATGGATTCTGCCCCACACAAACAGCAACACAATGCTAATAGGAAATGTCGAAGGTCAGGGCTATGCTGCATTTAGTCGGGGATATGTGGGGCTGGCTTGCCACCTGCCCGAACCTCAAATCTTCCTGTCAAATGATTGGTTGGATAACCTCAGGATGGATTTGGTGGAAACCCTGAAGAGAATGCTCTTGCCAGGAAATCTCTATCGACACAGAGCAACCGAGGATTATGATACAGCGAGCTTAAGAGCTCCTTACAGATTTGTAGCTCTGATGCTAAACAGGACCTTTGGTAGAGCCAATGGCAGACTCTTCAAATTTGAATGGGTCCCCATTATGTTCCATGTGGCGACCCAAGGAACAATCTTCAACTGGGCCAGCCTCGTATCAAGCAGTCTCTCTTCTTGCATAGCTGCAGCCTTGGGAGGAGGAGAAGCCCGTAAAAAATCTGAATTCTATATGAGTTCAATTTTGATAGACTGCATACTATGTAACTAGCCTTTCCCCGGCCTCAAGTGTGCCTGGGACAGGGAGAGAATGCCTGTATATGTAGCTTACAAACCATTGTGGGCTCATCAGTACCACAGTTATTACAGATAATTATGTGAACATTTCATTATGCCACTATACATGCTTATCTTCCGGAAGGAATGTGACTGCATGTCGGAAGATGCTATGCAGGTAGTAGAGGAGTATGGAGATTATTTCTTGACAGACAATGGTATGTATCTTAGAATGTATGGAGGCTCGAAGACACCTTATCTGCTGCCAAAGTAGGCAACGGATTATATAATCCATAAAGAGGCGATCAGATAATTTTTCATTGATGGAGTTGGTCATTTCCTGTTCCAGCATAAGAAGGCTACATATCCCCCTTTACCTTTCAATTTAGGTAGCTATAGATTCGCCAATGTGAAACAAGCTGCCGAGTTCATAGAAGAACTAGGGAAGTTCCATTTTGGGGAGATGCCTTTCCGGTGCAATGACACTCTTGGTAAAGTGGCTGAGCACTGCAAGAAGCATAAAGTGTTCTTTAAATACTCCCATCATTATGATAAGGATGAATCTATTTTTCGGAGAGCTCCAAACATGATGGCACTCAGCAGGAGATTCAAACCAAAGAACCCCACCAAAGGTGGAAAAGGGGTAGAGCAAGCCAAAGCTGAACAAGCCAGAGTTGAAGAAGCAGCCAAAAGGATAAGGGAGGAATCTCAGAGGCTGGAAAATGAGGCTGCAGAGTGGCTGCAGAAGGGAGAAGAAGAGAAAAGGAAAGCTGACCAGGAAGCAGCTGAAATAGTAAAAGAAACAGCCAGAGAAACAGAAGAGGCAGCCAGGCAAGCAGCCAAAGAAGCACAGAGAAAACTAAATGAAGAGCTCCAAGGGCAGGAGGCTGAAAAGATAAAGTTAACACAACAGTCAGCCTCTGAAACACCAACAGGGTAGAGTTAGGAAGAGGAAAACCCTGAGGTGCACATCCTTCAAGTACCTACTGCTAGCACTCCTGTAACCCCTATGCTCCAAATAGTGCCTTTCGTCCAGAAGAAAGGGGAAGAAGTCCCTGATTTCAGTACTGTATATTATGACAGGACCACTAAAAGAATAATGAGGAGGACGAAAAAGAAGGTGGAGGAGAAAGATCTATCAGGAAAAATTGTCACAGATACAGTAGTCATGCTAGGGACAGACAAAGATCCTATGCTCACGATAAGAGCCGGGGCTGCACTAATTGATGCCTCCGCTGATAACATAAAGAAGGTGATGTTTGAATTAGAGTCAGCTAAGAAGACCACTGCTCAGCTAAAAGACACACTGAGACAAGAAAGAGGAGAGGGTAGCATACTTAAGAGGAAGTATGAACACGTGCTAAGGGAAATGGAATCCACGAAGGGTGAAATCCATGTCCTTCGGGTGGAGATCCAAGCCAAGGGAACAGCACAAGAGGCTCTAGAAAAGGCGCAACAGGAAGTTCAAGATCTGAAGAATGAGAAGGAACAATTGAGGGCAAAGGTAGAGGACCTAGAGGCACAACAGACTATCATCTATGAGTCCAATACTGAATACACCAAAGAACTGAAAGAGAAGCTGGCTTCTCTGACTGCTGAACTGGAGACAGAAAAGGAACAGCAAGTCAATCTGCAGCCATTTAAAGAATATATCCTAGCACAAAAGGCTAAAATGATGCAGCTGCAGATTGCTCTAGAAGAAGAAAGATGCAAAGTTCTTCAGATGGACAGCAGGTTAGAGGAGATCATAGAGACTTCCTCCTATTTCGTAGACAGGTCCCAAGATGTTCTTGAGGTCTTGAACGCCAGAATGGAAAGACCAGAAGATGATGCCGAGATTCCAGGAGAACTGCCAGCCAAAGATCATCAAACCCTTAGGAGAGATCACATCCTAGTAGAGTTTGCCATCAGTACTGCGGAAGAATTTAAGAAAGCTGTAAAAAAGACATAGGGAGCATGCTCAGAGTATTTCAGAAGGCTCCTGAACATGTACAACTGATGTCAAACAGAGGCTGAGCACAGGCTGGAGGGGTTCCCGGATCATGAAGCATTTTTGGAAATATTGCAACAAAGATATCAAGAGGCGGAGGTTAGAAAGCAGCAGGTGAAAGCCATTGATGACCAAGTGCTGAAGAATGAAATAAGCCACGCAGCCGTTAGCCTGCAGTTTTTAAAATATCAGCTACGGCTAATCCCAGCAAGAATCGAGGCCATCAAGAACCAAGTCGAGAAGCTAGACATAAATGTTCAGTTCTTGGAGCCATGCGCTTTTGAAGGCCTTGCTACAGAAGCAGCAACGTGGAAGAAATTCCTAGAAAGTCAAGTGGGACCCTCCTCATAGAGGACCGGTCAATTTTGTAATTGATTTAATAATTTGTAAAAAACCTTTTTTGGAAAAATGAAGCATTGGGAAAACAAAGGGTTGGGAATCCCAAAGGCCACTTTGGGAAGCCCAACCAATTTTTACCTTTTTTTTGTATAAAAGTAGGAAAGGTAGAGAGGAAAGAGGGGCTTTTTTCCCAGTAAGACTGGAAGGTTTTTGTAAGAAGAACTATTTCCTTTTGCAATAAAAATTACAGTTTGCCTGTTGAAAGAAGATCGGTGGGGTTTCAAATGTTTTTGCCATGGATAGTCGAAAGATGAACTACTTTGTTTTTCAGCATTGTATCCGTGAATCGTGAGATCGTTCTAACTTATGACCTATGTCTTGTTTAAATGATTTCTAATTTATTTTATGAAATAACCACCATGAGTAATGCATGCTTATTACGAAACAATTGGTTAGCCAGTTGTGGAAATATCTCTCATTGTTCATGCCTGTAAAAGTAAATGTCAGCTATCTGTAATTGCTTTTATCATGTATGCACATCCACATTGTTCATATTTATTAAATATAATTTGGCTCCCCGGGATAGGTAGATATAGATAAATAGATAGACAGATAGCTAGGTCAGTGCATAGATGCATGTGTGATTCTGGTGCTAGTGAGCCTAAGACGATAGGTAAGAACCTGCGCATCACATTGTGACTGCTCCCCGCATCCTTCACCACCCTGCATGTTTAGTTAGTTTCTTTCATATCATTCTTAAGTCAAAAAATACAAATTCCAGTGGACCGGGCCACAACCGGTAAACCCTTGTTGTTACTTTGACCTATGGTAGCCGGACCGTAAAACCAGACGGATTCCCTATACCAAACAGTCAACGGGCTAGTTGGGAACGTTGATTGGGGATAATCCCTTACTGTTGTCGCCTGCGAATTTCCAGGCCCCAACACATTCACTACCTTAGGTCCTCCTGCAACTAGTGCTTGATCTTTGGAAGATCGAATGATCCCCATTTGGATCAACTTGTCATGCTCCTGAGTGAGAGATTCAATGAAGGAGTTAAGAGTAGCCATCCTCCAATTTGGAGTAGTGAGCTTCACTAAATGAAATGCTGATACAAAGACTGAATAGTCTACACCACGTTTTTAGAGAATTGCAAGGATGCGTTGATCATCCTCCTTCTCAACCTTGCACAACTTCAATTGGAACACTAGATGCTTGAATTTGGTGAAGAAGTCATTTAGTGTTTCGAAATTGGCTGGATGAATAGAAATCAGCTCATTATCTAGCTGATAGATCCTCAAATCATCTTGCTTTTCAAATAAGGAAGCAATATTATCCTAAACCTTCTTGGGAGTCTTTAATCCATTGATGTGGAAGAGAAGATATTGAGAGATTGAGAGGCACAAGCATCCATATGCTTCATCAACCCTATTCAAGTACTTTTCTTTGTCAATATAATGAATTGGCTCTGGCTCTATCTCCATTGTGAGTCTGAAGAGTCTTTTGCAGTGTAGTTGCATCTCCATGTCCTCCTTCCACTGGTGGTAGTTGAAAGGAGTGAGAATCTCCATTGGAGGAGCCATTTAGTATGCAAAGAAGAGGACCGAGTTACTGTAGCGAATGTAGTGAAGGAGACTGATAAACCTATAAATCACACAATCAAACAGACAAAGTAAGGTTGACAGTCTGCACTTTTGTAATTTCTTTGACACCCAGCTTAGTTGATCAAGCAAGTTTGATCAACAATTTGCTTAGGATATTAAGCGGTAAATTCTCCACTTTTGGTGCAGTATTGGAAGGAGCAATTTTGCTCAAATTTTTTTTTGATCCAAGTATGAATCTATAGTAGGAGAAGTTCCTTTTCCTATCGAGGCTTTGATACCATATTAAATTGAGCACATAGATCTATGGACCAACACACAACTCACAAGATAGATCATACAATTTACTCAGCAATTGAAGAATGAAATAGTGCAAAAATGGCTTGCAATTGTGAATTCTTTCATTAATCAAAAGTAATTAGATAATTAATTACAATGAAGTACAATGGATAAATAGCCTCATGTAATTCAAATATATGTGAGGAAATTCGAATTGGTTGGACTCTACTTGACTGAATGGTTAACTGACCTTGTCTAAATTATTATCAGAGTTCAACGGAGTTCAAAATCCAAACTCAAGTGTCTAATTTAGTGTTAACTAGTCTAACTATCTGAGGTAGGTAAGTAAATGCGCCTCAACTGCATACAACCATGCGATCCTAGCGCTAACCGAGTAGAACTGAATGTAGGGAACTAAAAATTAATGTAACTGACTCCTAATTGAGCTTGACTAGTCACCAACTGAACTCAACTAATGGAGGTTGGTATCAACACTCCCAGTGGCTCCTAATTTGTAGGGATTGATCTAAGAGGCTCCTAAAATGATGCATGCAACTGAAATCAGTGGAATTTGGCCTCAATTAGTGTTCCCCACACTTTAGTAATTGGAACATGTGCCCCAATCAGGCCAAGTGGACCCAATGGTGCTAGTGACTAAAAATAGACTTAAAGGACTCCCGATTTAGAAATGACTCCTGATTTAGACATAAATGACCAAATTGGACAAGGGAGGATTATAATCCTAATAGGGGTCCTACCCCGGGGGGAGAGTGCATGGGGGCTAGTGATCCCCCATCTAGGGCTTCGAGAGTGAAGCCCACAAGGAATTGTTTTTGGGTTGTTTTCACCTTGTTTTTTTGTCATTTTTCGACCAATTGTAATATAATTCTAGTTTGGGAATTAGGGTTTCAAATGTTGGTAAATGCCTATATATTGTATCGTAAACGATTGAATTAATACAATAAAAAAATAAACAAAGAGATTTGTGAAGCTCTAAGTTAAGTTGGATTTTTGTGGTTTCCAAGGTAAATTTATGCACATTGTGTGTGAATGTCATTATTTACTTTCTTTTTTTTTCTTAAAAATTGTATGCATTGTTACACTTAAATAGGTTTATAACTTCCATATATGAGGTTGTCCATGGATAAAATCCCCATATCTATCCTCTTACTTACTTACCTGTCTCATCTAATATTTATGGTAGTGGATATAACTCTTAACACAAGAGTTGACAGACTCTACACACTCAAGGATAATGTGGTTGTGGTTCAAATTCTAATGAAGAAATAGTCAGACCACCATTTATTAGAGTGCCACTTTGAAGAAGGGGACCATGTGTTTCTTTGTCATCGACCCTATAAGAACATATCTCTCATGGAAAAGAGTCACAAGTAGCTAGCACCCAGGTTCTATGGAATCCGATACTCAACCAAATTGCAAAAGTTTCCTAGCATATTGGATCTCCCATCCCACTCTAAGATTCACCTAGTGTTTCATGTGTCCTATTTGAATAAAGTGAATGTGCAAAATTGTAGAGTTGAAACCATTTCCCCCCTACTTGATGAACAAGGTTCCATTTGGTCACAACTAGAGGTGATCTATAAAAATAGAGAATTGTTTGCACTAACATGATATCTAGGAAGTCTTGGTACAATATAAGGATACACAACCAAAGATGACACTTGGGAACCAATCATGATTTTAGAATATTTTCCACATATTCAACCTTGAGGACAATGATTATTAATAAGGGGTAATTTTTGTTAGGGTTCTACCCAAACCATTCTAGTTATGGGTATTTAAGAAGGGTGAGGCTTGTTAGGGTTCTACCCAAACTCTTCTAGTTATGGATATTTAGGAAGGCGCGGTGGGAGGTGGGGGGGAGATTTTCAAGGTTCTACCCAAACTATTGTAGTTATAGGTATTTAAGAAGGGATACATCTTGATAGGGTTCTACCCAAACCCTTCTAGTTATGGGTATTCAAATTGTTAGTTAATTAATGTACGGTGGGGATCCTCTTTCAATAAGGCCCATTAGGTAGTTGGTGTGTAGTTAATTAATGTAAATGGCCATCATTATTGAATAAGGATTTCTAGGTAATTGGTACTCATTAATGAATGTGTCTTGGTCATTAATATAGGGTCCACTAATGGTTAGGGTTTGGGGTAGATAGAAACTATTTATAGAAGTAGATGGTTACATAACTTTTTCCAAGCATTATTGTATTGAAGCTCTACTCATTTGTAGGTTTTCCCCTCCAAGAGGTACATGAACATTGTTATACTTTTGGAATATCAATAAACATTTATTTATTCCATGTGTTTGATACTCTTTTTCTATTTCATTTGATTTTTTTGGTTTGAATTTCTTCATAAATTGTTCTTAATTTTCCATTTCATCTATATAAGTACTACTCATATTACATATTAGCAAATATTGGAAACAAGCAAAGGGGGATGTAAAATGTAATTATGGGATGATCACACAAGAGGAGGAAATAAGATTTTTTTGTTGAATTTGAAAGGAATTTATAAGTGAAGTAGGAGCTAACTACCAAATCATTTATCTCATCCTCAACTGATTGTGGTTACCTTTGACTCTCATTACATGGATTTGTAAGGGTTGCAATGGTTCCAATGATTATTGTGTGGCATTCGCATCTAATTTTTCATTGTAGAAAAAATAATGTGCTCATATATGATCAAAAGGTGAACTGAAACTTGTAATAGGTTGATATAACATCTAACTATGCCAAAAAATTACACATGTTATGGAAAGAATATGGGCCATGAAAATCCCTCACTTGCTCAGCATTGATATTTGATAACATCTTGCAAAGCACACAATGAAAAGTTCCAAATATGCAATATTGTTTTAAGGGGAAATCCTTAATATTAATTCTGTGTTGTTCTTTTCAACCCACTTCACAAATATGCTTAACATCTCTAGTAAAATAAGAAGAATTTAACATGCAAGTTAATTTGCTTAAAATATCGGTTAATGATTTGTAGCATATTAAGTAGATATTGTGGTTGAGCTTAGTAAATATGTTATTTGTACTAGAACATAATTGATGTTGTTTTAATACTATGTTTAAAAGTAAAGGACAATTTTCACCTTAGAAATTTGTCCTTCTCATCTCAATTCCCTTGTGAGTTTTATCATTGTATGTACTCCTTTTATGTATTAATAAATGTAATGCAAAAATCTCCCCAATAGCCTAATTGAGGAAGATATTTGTTTTTCCTTTGAACTTAAGCATTCCAAGGTTTGGAATCCCTTCTATGGTAAATAATCCCTTGGGAAATCCATCTCACCAAGGCTTAAACATTATTCAAAGACTCATTAAACCTATTTAAAAGACCTCAGTCATTTGAAATAATATTCATACTTAGTGAACCACTTTAGGACAACCCATCAAACCTATTCAAAAGATGTACATAACCATGCCATTGGGTATGTTTTGAATAAAACATTTGGATTGTTCAAAATATCACATTGAGACTTACTTGAAAATAAGGCCAATGCACACATTCAAACACAATACATACATGTCATTGGGCCCATTTCAAATAACCCATTGGGATTATTTGAAATATGTTACTTTAATCCATCAACCAGATCTGAAATATATTCTCTTTTTGAATAATATCCCCAATGGAAAAGGCATCAGGTCCATCAGAAATATGACCCTCAACCTCTTTCAAAAGATCACAAATAATCCATGCCTAGACCATTGACCCCATTTCAATAACTCATTATCCATCTTTTAATGATGTGCCAAACATGTTATCACCCACATCTAAACATATACACATAGGCCATCGACATTATCTGAAAAAATAACATTTGAATGCCCTTGATAAACCATCAGAACAATTATATCGGTGAGATGTAAAACAATTGGTGGTGAGGTGTGGTTAAGACGCCCCCTAAGAGGAAAGTTCGTCGGTTCTAATCCCGCGGATACCAAAAATCCAACCATGTTAAGGTTTGGTGCGGTCCAAGCCGGGTGTGATCCTCGGGTGATTTTGACGCCTTAGATGCCCCTGGTTTTTGGTAACTTAACCAATGGAAAACCTGCTAGTCAGGGGGTTCCACCACTTTTCCAACAAAAAAAAACATCAGAAAAATTCAAAAAAAAAAAATTCAACCGCTCTTGATAGCTCATCGATTCATTCAGAAGAATATGATTAGAACACCCCCAATAGGCCATAGGGACAATATAAAATATGCCACTAAGACCTTTAAAATTATTAACACAATAAGGTAGATTTCCACTAAGACTTTTCCTCCGATGTTTCAAATTTTCATAAGGTAGATTGCTTGGAGGATTCTCATGACATGATGATTCATGAGAAACATGAAAAATTTCAGGTTCTCGATGTTTTGAAGGATTATAGTGATGATATCCAATCACTAATAATGGTGGAAGAGGAACTTGAGTTGCCTCTTGAAAATAGTTACACAAATTTTGAAGAAGTGCATAATTCCACCACCTTGGAACCAACCCATGAGGAATTTTTTGAATTTTTTAGTGGGGTGCATAATCCTACCCCTATGGATCCATGAAATTATGACAATTTTGCACTTACTGATCATTTGGGTGAGTTGGTTCTTTCTCCTACATCCTACACTTCTAAATTTTGCAACAGTCATCCTAATGAAGTATGGGTGAAAGGTTTCTTTTTGATGGTGCCACATGAAGAGAATGGACATTATATTTCTCCTTTTGATGATGGAATTATTAGAGCACCGTATTATTTACATTTGCAGCATCATCCTTGTTTGCATTATTATTATACACATCTACATGGGTGCACCTATGATGTTCACTTGAGTCACTTGGAGACTCATGATTTTCCTTGCTCCTTTCCTAGTCTATTTGAAGTTGGAGGAACTTCATCCCACACTTGGGTGAAGAGTTATATGATTGAAGAACATTATTATTTCCAGCAACATCCTCTGATGTTACATGATCGAATATACATATTCATGAGTGTATTGATGAGACTTCTTTGAGCCACTTGAAGTCTTCATGTTTTCCTTGCTCCTTATTTGGTTCGTATTTTGGTGGAGGTTCTTCATTCACTTCTTGGATGAAAGAACAAATGGTTGATTATTATTTTGATTCATATTACATTCTTTGGGAGCATCGTTATATGACATGGGATCCTCACCTATGTCATTGGAGAATATTTTATTGGTCACTTGAAGCATGTATGCACTTGGCAATTGGTATTCTACTCACTTCGAGGTATAAGCGCTTTCCTGATTTTTTGATGAGGCACCTCCTTGATGTATCTTTTTATTATGTTGTTATGTAATTTTATGATATATATTATGTACTCATGATGTTTGGAATAATGCATACAAGAAAATGGGATCCGGGAATTCTCTGTCCTAATGGTATGAGTTGGAGAGCACTCTTAATTGTTGGAGTGCAATGCAAGCAATGGGACCCCGAGATAGTTTTTAGTCCCATTGATTCCAAATTCTTCGGGAAACAAGTAGTATGGGAGATGGATTTCCCACTAAATAAGGTGATGTTAATCAGAGTAGTGCAGCAGAAATCATGGTGTTTCCTCTCAAAAATATTCATGGAATCTCAAAGACTCAAAGTGGGCAACTCAGTGGCAACTTCAAAGAATCATACAGAAAGCATGTTCTTCAACAACCATGTCTGAAATTGCTTAAGGATAAGAAATATTGGTAAGGGAGGATTTGTAATGTCCCAAATTTATCATTGGGTCAAAATATCCAAATCACATTTTCCATATTCATGAAAGTTTTAATGGATGCTAAAAGTCAAATAATTGCCAAGGAAGAAAATCACTAGTTTCCTAGGTTGGGGGTGGAAGCTTTGAGATTTGGAATAAGGGGGGATAATAAATTATATTTAGAAATTAAAAGAGGATAAATATTTAATAATGTATCTTATTCAATAAATACAAGAGAAAATTTAAACGGCTATGGAGAATGGATACACATGGAGACTATGGGGCCCACTCAAGCCAGGATTCCTATGTTAAATGGCATCCTCTTCTTGTAATTTCGAATCTATGGGAAGAATAATGTTTTGGGATGGATTATGAGGTTAATATAATTGTCCATATACTTCATAGATCAAATTTGGGACGAATTATAACTTACATGGGAGAGGAAGAGCCAAATGGGAGTTTCATGGACATTTGGCTAGATTCTCCTTACATTTATGACATCTATGACACCAATGATGGAGATTCTATGAAAGTTATGAAATAAGTCAGATATGAAGGTTGAAATACTGACATAATGACGTGTCAGGCCTAAATATAGCATCTTGGAGGTCTAATTTGGGAGTTGGAGAAGGCCAAGAGGCTCCTACTCAAATTTGGGAGATGAGGGAAGGTGGAGAGAGAGGCCACATGGCATAGCATGAGAAACCACACCAATTCAACTTGGATTTGGTTTATGGATGGATTTGGAACATTAGAAGACCAATAATTTTTATAAAATACAGGGATCAGCCATGAGAAGAAGCTTTTGATCATTTGAGAAATTGTCATTTGTGAATTGTGAGAGCTAGTGGATGACTAGTTTTCTTGCCTTAGCCAATTTCGAGGGTGAAAGATTCCCATACAAGTTGGTGTTTGGAGAGGAAAATTAGGTATTTAATGGAGTATTATTTGCAGGTGTAATCTACAGGGAAGCTTTTGGATTCTTCTATTGTAGAACTTTCTCTCAACCATTTGCAGTTTTTATGACATATTCTTGCTCATGGAGGGATTGCGCTTTGGGTGAGCTATTGATCTCTTTGGGGAAGCTTATAATGCTCAATTATTTTATTTTATAATTTAAATACTCTATATTTCCAGTTCATAAGACTCTTAGGTATAAATTCCAAAATATTTCATGTAAAAATGTTAAACAATGAAGAAATAGTGTCATTTCCCCACTATCTTGTTGTGCACCATTGCAATTCTAATGATTTCGAATTGAGAGAAGATTTTAATTGTCCATTACTGATTGTAATAATATAAATATGATATTTTATTCATTCTCAGAAAGTACAAGGTCGAAATTTAAAATGGTTGTAAGGAAAAGTGATTATTAATGAGCAAGCAATGACCATCTCCCCACTACATTGATGTATGCTATGATAATGTTGATTATTTCGAATGGAGGAATTTATATATGATGAATGTATGATTAATGGACTGTAATTAAATTATATTATGGGTTTCATGTTCAATAACTGAGAATTTTTGGCCATTGGGTCGAATTGCACAACCATTGGAGCAACCTACACCTCATTTCCCCAAGGGTCCAAAACTAGTTTTTTTATTTGATTGAAAGAAGTGATAAAAACCATGGGAGGTAGATTTATTATGCATATGATTCTATGATAATGTATTATACACATCCCATGCTTCAATTTCAAAATTATAGTGGGATTTTACACATTTGGGAAGCCATTTCTACCACTTACCCGGGGGGATTTGAGCCCAAAATTGCCAATAAAATCCTCTATCTTGTTTAGAATTTAGTACAGAATTGAAGAAGTGTTTGAAGGGACATAATAAATCCTTGAAAATAGTAATTAAGATATTATATCATTCATATACCTTCTCTGAATATTTGGAAGCAATTGGGCTGATTTGGAGACCAAGACACTAAAAATAGTCAAGAGCCAAAATTGTGAAAAAATTGGAAAATTGGGCATTTTGGTTTAAAATTAAAAAAGGGTCATTACACTAGAAAATGAAACATTCTTCCCAATATTCCCCCTATATTGAGTGTCTAGAAACAATTAAGCAATAAAGAAACCAAGCTTGGGTAGTTTCCCATTGAGGAGCTAGCAAAGGAAACCATATATATCATTGATCATTGTGGTCATGGGAAACTCACACAATCGAGAAAGAAAATAAGCAAGGAAGAAGATACCCAATGAAATACTTCAAGAAATTAGAGAGAAGAAAAGAAATTACATGGCCAATCTAAGATTCTCTATGGACACTCAACCAATTCTGGTTGTTGAGGATGCCATAGTTCTTCCTACCAATCCGCATCAAGAAAGACAAAAGCATTCGATCGAGGGGAATTCAGTCACCATATCAGTAGAAGAATGAGCACTACATGGCACTAATCAAGGAGTAAAACATAGGTGCACATCAAGGCCACCCAAAACCTTTGCAAATTTAATTGAATGTGGGTATACAAGTGATGAAGTTAGAGAGACATTGAATGCCGAAGGTATGCTCGAAGAAGACAATGTTGTTCATACCACCCAAGAGGATTTCCATTGCCACCTTCTGACTGTCAGGAAGACATGGAAGGAAATGAATCTCATGTTCANCTGTCAGGAAGACATGGAAGGAAATGAATCTCATGTTCAAATTCCAGACCGACCGGCGGGTGATATGGTATAGGGTGCAATTCCAACCTCCCTACCTCCATTAGCAACTTCATGCAGAAGAACTCCAAAACATATACAGATTGATGAAAGTTTCATTGGTTCGCTTGAAGGTAGGCTGTCTAAATGCAATATTGCATATCAAGATCAACAAATACTTGTCAACTATTTTGATTCTAAATGTGATGGAGATAAATGTAGATTATTTATATCTTTGTTAAAATCTAGGTCTATGACTATTGTTAGGAAAAACTTAAGGATAAAGATGATAAACACTTATGAACCAAGTTCATATGTTGTCAGAAGTTTGGTGGATGAATTTAATATTATTGGAAAGAAATATCGTTCAAAGGATTGCAATGCAACTCATCGTGTGTTGTCACAATCAATCGTGAACAAAAGAACGAGGGCCCTTCACCTTCTTAAGCCTACATCCAAACTTGTAGGATTGGATATCAAAGCACTCCATAGGTATTGTTCTAGAAGAGAACAACTTGAATTTGGTGAAACAGATGTCTAGTTCTTCGTTGGCAGGTTTCCACCCTCCAATATGAAGCTCATTGATGCAGTAAAGGGATGTTAGGATTATTAATCCTCCCTTGTCCAATTTGGTCATATGTCTAAATCAAGAGTCATGTCTAAATCGGGAGTCCATCCAGTCTATTTATAGTCATTAACACCATTGGTTCCACTTGGCCTAATTGGGGCACATGTTTCAGTTACTAAAGTGTGGGGAACACTAATTGAGGCTCACTGCCACTGATTGCACTTGATTGCATCAATTTAGGAGCCTCCTAGACCAATCCCTACAATTTAGGAGCCACTGGGAGTGACGAAACCAACCAAGGTCAGTTCAGTTCAGTTGATGACTGGTTAAGCTAAGTTAGGAGTCAGTTACATTTAGTTCTAGTCCTCTACATTCAGTTAACGCTAGGTTTACTTGATTGAACTCAGGAGGGGCGCATTTCTCACCTACCACAGTCAGTTAGCCTTAGTCAACACTAAATGTAACACTTGAGTTGTGTTTTAGAACTCTGATGAACTCTGATTATGGTTTAGACAAGGTCAGTTAACTATTGAGTCCTCCGATAGTCATTTAGACAAGGTCTTGGTTACCTACAGTCAAGTAGAGTCTAATCAATTCAAATTTCCTCATGTGGATTCGAATTGCTTGTGGCTATTAAAGCCATTGTACTTCATTGTAATTATTATCTAATTACTCTTTTATTAATGAAAAGCATTCACAGCTGCAAGCCATTTTTGCACTATTTCATTCTTCAATAACTGAGTAAATTATGTGATCTATCATGTCAGTTGTGTGTTTGTCCACATATCTATGTGCTCAATTTAATATGGTATCAGAGCCTCGGTGGACAAGGCACTTCTCCTCCTCAGATCTCCTATTGGATCATTTTTGAGCAAAATTGCTCCTTCCAGCACTGCACCAGAAGCAGAGAATTTACCACTTAATACCCCAAGCAAAGGAATTGTTGATCAAGCTTGCTTGACTAACTAAGCTGGGTGTGAATAAAATTCCAAAAGTGCAGGATATTTGACCTTGTGATGCCCTTTTTTTGTTTTGCCGGTACAACTTCGAAATGAATTCATCAGTTCCTCTTCTCACCCGATCCTCAGACTATCATGAATGGAAGGTGAAGATGATTATATTTCTGAATAGACAAAAAATATTTTGGGTGTCTGATGGATTCGGTAGAAATTATTTTGAGAGTGAAAATGACTGGCTAAATGCAAAGGATGTAGCTTTTGAAATAATGAAACTGGATCTTTCTCCTAGCTTGCGCTACCTCAGTAGATCTATTAACGATCCGCAGGAACTCTGGACAAGATTGGACAGAACCTTTGGAATGATTTATGAGGATCATAATAGCGCTTTGGAGAGCACATCTAGCACCATAAGCATCCTTGATCCAAAAATCTCGGCCTCCACTCTCTCTGATGAAGTTGTTCAAGATGAAGAAGAAGCATAAACTTCTACACAGTTTATTCGAATTGAAGACAGTCTCCATGCAGTGACTCCTTCTCCTGATGCTCCGGAAGTTCATGAGATCTCTAATATCTCATATCCTCATATTGGTGAAATAGAAGAAGACATTTAAATCTCTGATATTGAAGAAAAATACTGCTGCACTTCCATGAAAACATTCACCGGTGATTTTCCGTTGAATTCTGTGCAAAATTTACCAGTAATTGCTTCCGAAAGTGAAGAGAAATTTGATTTTTATCCCCCTAATGTTGCTGCTGGTGTGAAAATATGTGATACCTTGGATATTTTGGAAGAAATATCAGATTACCAAAGTGATCCATTCGCTTCCCATGATTTATATTTTCCAGCAAATTCCTGCAGGATTGCATGCACCAAAATTCAAAATTTTGAAGAAGAAGAAAGCTATGCATCCACCATCTCGGTTAACCATTTATTTGAATCTGATATTAACCTTATTGGATATAATATGATATTATTTAGATCTGATCCGATATTTCTTGGTTTAATATATCAAATTCATAGTCTTTCAGTACCGCTTGTAGCTATTCTCATCAACGGTGAGAAGAAACAAGTACCGCAAGTCTCCTACAAAACTGTTGTTGGGGATTTGATTCCAATTCATAGTTTTGGATCTGTTTTGAACCTATTTAGATCTGATTTACTCTCTGATCTGATATTATTTGGTTCATATTTTAAAATTCAAAAGCTTTCAGTCATGCTTGTAGCTGCTCTCACCAATTCCGGTGTGAAAAATCAAGTACCGCACTTTCTCTTCAAAACTGCTGATGGGGATTTGGTGTTAGTTTCCTCATATGAGGTTGCCGATATTTTATTATGTGATTAATTAGCTATTTCAGAAGGTATATCAGATTATGGAGCTCAATCATTCGCTCTCAACAGTCCCAATGCTTCTCTACCATTGATCACATGCTCATCTCCTCACAGAACTAGTAAAGAGGAAGATTTTCTGCATCCACCTGGACACTTGCTCCTAACACTTGGGGCTGTTCTTACCACTCATGGTTTTCTGTTCATGGATGAAAAATATTAGTTTCTTGAGTGTTCCTCACATGTTTTGAATCCTCAAGAACCTTTTCTCACTTATCAGTTGACTTCAGTTGCTCTACATGGGTCCAATCTTCATCTGGCAGTTGTCTATATTTTTTATTTAGTTGAGCATATCATTCTTCTTCCAAAGAGGAAGATTCCTCCAGACATAATGATGGAGAGGTTCACATGCTAGGCCCCAGGATACCTATGCACAGAAGAACCAGATTGATCATGATTCTACCTACTTAATTAGAGGGGGGGATTTTTTCCCATGTGGTTTTTTCCCCAACACCTTGTTTGTATTATTCTTGCACATTGATCTAGGAACAAAGCATCAATATCATCAAAGAATAATCAACAAATAACTCATGAAATGGTGTTAATCGGAACCATAATGGTTTCCTCTCTGTATATTCAATAAACAATGAATAGTTACAATAACAATGTCAAGCAATAGCTTGAATCAATGAGAAATTCGAATACCTAAGGAGGCAATTCGAAATCATGAGTGAGTTTGGCTTATCTGACTGTCATCCATTCAATCACACTCAGTTAACCAATTGACCAAAACCCTAATTGACTCACCAAACCATGACTGAAGTCGAAGTGCAATAAATGACTGAATCTCAACTGAAGGAGATCAAACACATGTCATAGCAAGACAACCATCAAGTGCTAGTGCTCCATGACTTCAATGAACCTCGATGAGGTTAACTGAAGCTGAACTGATCATCAGAAGTTGGTGGAGGCTCCCTGTTGACTCCAAATCATTAAATAATAATAAATAATCATTAAATAATATATTTAATGAGAGGAGGCGCCTTAACTGACTGGTTGAACTGATTGTAACCACCAGTTAGCAATTAGGTGCATTAATATCACTCAGATCACCCCCGAAGTGCTCCAGTTATCCTCCTTGACTGTAGGTAGGCATGGGTGTGACTGGATGATGTCAATTAATGCTCCACTGATTTCAATTGATGTCAATTATACTTAGGATAGTGGTTTAACTAGGCCAATTTGACCAAAAAGAGTGTGTATGGTGGTAAATGTCTCCAACACCCCTCCTTAAGCTATACTCAAGAAGAGTTAGAAAACATAGATGCATAAAAATGCTAGGGCCTCATAAACAAAGGCCATAGGTCACCCTGTACAATAAAGTAACTGCTTAATATAACCAAGGAAATGGGGAAAACCTCATGGGAAAAATACCCCCCCTCAAACTAAGCAGTAAATCAAGAATTGGTTCTTCTATGCAGCAGTATCCTGAGACTGTGCATGTGAACCTATGAATCCAAACTAAATGAATATGTTTGGAGGAATCTTCCACTTTGGAAGAAGAACAATGCACTCAATTGAATCAGAAATATAAACAGTTGCATAGTGAAAACTGGACCCATGTAGAGTAGCTGAAATCATCTGAAGAGAGAGCAAAGGTTCTTGAGGATTTGAACCATGTGTGGAACACTCAAGAAACTGATATGTTGCAGCCTTGAACAGAAAACCATGAGTGGTAAAATCATCCCCAAATCTTAGGAGCAAGTATCCAAGCGGATGAAGAATGTCTTCCTCTTTACTAGTTCTGTGAGGAGATGAGCATGTGACCAAAGGTAGAGAATACCTGGGACTGTGGAGAGTGAATTATTGAGCTCCATAATATGATATAGCTTCTGAAATAGCTAATGAATCACATAATAAAATATCAGCAACTTCATATGAGGAAACTAACACCAAATCCCCATCAGCGAAATTGAAGAAGAACTGCGGTACTTGATTTTTCACACCGGAATTGGTGAGAGAAGCTACAAGCATGATTGAAAGCTATTGGATTTTCAAATATGAACAAAATAATATCAGATAAGAATGTAAATCAGATCTAAATAATTTCAAAACAGATCCAAAACTGTGAAATCAAATCAAATCCCCAGCCGTAGTTTTGTAGGAGACTTGCGGTACTTGTTTCTTCACACCGTTGATGAGAACAGCTACAAGCAGTACTGAAGGTTTATGAACCAAGAAATATCATATCAGATCCAAATAAGATCATATAATATCCAATAAGGTTCATAACAGATCCAAAATTATGGTCAACCGAGATGGTGGATGCACAGTTGTCTTTTTCTTCAAAATTCTGAATTTTGGTGCATGCAATCCTGCAAGATTTTGTTGGAAGATCTAGATCATGGGGAGCGAATGTGTCACTCTTATAATATGATATTTCTTCCAAAATATCCAATATTTTACATATTTTCACACCAACAGCAACATTAGAGGAAGAAAAATAAAATTTCTCTTCACTTTCAGAAGCAATTACTGGTAAATTTTGCACATAATTCAAAGGAAAATCACCGGTGAATGCTTGCATGGAAGTGCAGTAGTATTTTTCTTCAATATTAGAGATTCAAATGTCTTCTTCTTTTTCAGAAATATGAGGAGATGAGATATCAGAGATCTCATGAACTTTCGGAGCATCAGGAGAAGGAGTCACTACATGGAGACTTTCTTCAATTCGAATTGATTGTGTAGAAGATTCTGCTTCATCTTCATCTTGAACAACTTCATTAGAGAGAGTAGAGGCTAAGAATTTTGAGTAAAGAAATCTTGTGGTGATGGATGTTATCTCCAAAGTGCTATTATGATCCTCATTGTGCTTGAAAAAGGTTCTGTCCAATTTTTTCCAGAGATCCTTTGGGTATTCAGCAGAACCAATAAGGTAGTACAAGCTAGGAGAAAGGGCTAGACATATTGCTCCAAAAGCTCTGTCACCGTCATTTATCCAATCATTATCATTCTCATAAGACTTTTTTCCAATTCCAATAGACACCTCATAGATACCTCGTCTCTTCAGAGATGCAATCATCTTCAACTTCCATTCCGAATAGCTTGTGAATGGGGTGAGAAGAGGGATTGATGAGTCCATTCGAAGTTGTACCTGTTAAAACCTGCAAATCAAAACAAAAAGGGCACCATAAGGTTGGACAGCCTACACATTTTAGGATTTCATCACACCCAACAAAGTCAATCAAGCAAGCTTGATCAACAATTTCTTTACTTGGGATATTGAGTGGTAAGCCTTGGCTTCTGGTGCAGTGCTAGAATTTTGAGCTATTGCTCACTTTTCATGGAGAAATCTGTCAAAAATCTTGTTTTTGAGAGATAGATCTTCTTCCCGCCATAAGCTCTGATACCATATTAATTTGTCACAGTGGTCTAGGAACTGAAAACACAGTCTCACAAAGAATTCAAACAAATATTCATAAAATTGGCAAAATGGTGCTATAATGGAAGTAGCAGCTCTGTATAATCAAATGAAAGAATGGTGATACAATACAATGATCATGCCAGATGCATGAATTCCAAGACAATTTGAATTCCCAAGGAGGTCATTCGAATTGAATGAGTGAGTCTAGCTTAACTGAATGTAAGCCACAGTAAACACTCAAGTCAACCACTGATCAAAACCCTAATTGAATCAACTGAGCCCTAACTGAACTCGAAGTGCAATAAATGACTGAGTCCAATTGAAAGTAGCTTATACACATGTCACTTCAAGCCAACCAACAAGTGGTAGCGTATCAATGAATCCAATGAACCCCGATGAGGTTAACTGAAGTGTAACTGACCATCAGAAGTGGTTGGAGGCGCCCCCGTTGACTGCGGTTCATTAAATAATCATAACATAATCAATTTAATGAAGGGAGGTGCCTTCACTGCTCTATTTAACTGATTGTAACCATTAGTTAGCAATAAAGTGCATTTATGACACTTAGATCACCCTTGGAGTGCTCTAGTTAGCCTTCTTGCCTATAGGTAGGCGTGGGTGTGACTGGATGATGTCAATTAATGCTCCACTGATGTCAATTAATGTCAATTATACTTAGGATAGTGGTTTAACTAGGCCAATTTGACCAAAAAGAGTGTGTATGGTGGTAAATGTCTCCAACAGTTTTTGAGTAGTTAATTTACTTTACTTGATGTAATGGGTGACCTGTGGTCTTAGTTACAAGGGCCCACAGATTGTCCAAGTTAGCATTTAGGGGGGGTGTTAGGATTATTAATCCTCCCTTGTCCAATTTGGTCATATGTCTAAATCGAAAGTCATGTCTAAATCGGGAGTCCATCCAGTCTATTTATAGTCATTAACACCATTGGGTCCACTTGGCCTAATTGGGGCACATGTTTCAGTTACTAAAGTGTGGGGAACACTAATTGAGGCTCACTACTACTGATTGCACTTGATTGCATCAGTTTAGGAGCCTCCTAGACCAATCCCTACAATTTAGGAGCCACTGTGAGTGACGAAACCAACCAAGGTCAGTTCAATTCAGTTGATGACTGGTTAAGCTAAGTTAGGAGTCAGTTACATTCAGTTCTAGTCCTCTACATTCGGTTAGTGCTAGGTTTACTTGACTAAACTCAGGAGGGGCGCATTTCTCACCTACCACAGTCAGTTAGCCTTATTCAACACTAAATGTAACACTTGAGTTGTGTTTTAGAACTTCGATAACTCCGGTTATGGTTTAGACAAGGTCAGTTAACTATTGAGTCCTCTGATAGTGATTTAGACAATGTCTTGGTTACCTATAGTCAAGTAGAGTCTAATCAATTTGAATTTGATCATGTGGATTCAAATTGCTTGTGGCTATTAAAGCCACTGTACTTCATTGTAATTATTATCTAATTACTCTTTGATTAATGAAAAGCATTCACAGCTGCAAGCCATTTTTGCACTATTTCATTCTTCAATAACTGAGTAAATTGTGTGATCTATCATGTGAGTTGTGTGTTTATCCACAGATCTATGTGCTCAATCTAATAAGGGATTGGTGCAGGAGTTTTTGCATGAAAATAGTAGACCTTCATCCAACCAAAAAGATGTACTAAAATTGAGAAAGGGTTCAAAAACTGTCTCGTTTTTGTTATCCATGTAGCAGTGGTGAATGGGAAAATTGTGAATCCACAGATTGGGTTGACAGTTGGGATCATGTATCACTCCCCATTGGTGGACAAATAACTGCAGTATTATCCCAGTCGGAGGAGGGCCAGTCGTGTATTTGACATGACTATGACCACGTTGCATATCTCATACAACCAGGTTCGACTATTATGTTGATAACTTCAAAATGTTTGACGACTAGTTGTGTTTAGTTAGCTGACTCCTAGGTCTACACTTTATTTTATGCAGGTCACATATACTCAGTGTTTTCCCTGAGAGACAATGAATGGCACACTAACTACTGGCTGGAACGTTGCTTGGATGTGAAGAAGACCCTCATTGTCTCATTAAGCAACTCCGAGGGAAATGATTTTCCAATTAGGTCGATGGTTATCAAAGGAGAACATTTGACACAAGTTTCCCACGCATGAAAGACAAAAGGTTATGTACTTGAATATTATAGACCAGGTCAAATTGTATACCATTATACAAACTTAGTTATTGGCACAAACCTCTAGCTACAAACAATGCCAAATAAGAACTCATCAAAGTCACAATACTTGGTTCCTTAATCCAAGACGAGAGGCTAAAGGATATCGTTGCTATTAGAGGTGATCCCGATGCTCTATTCAAATGACCACAGGTAGGTAGTCAGGTATGTGGTAGTCATATATTTTGGTTTCATGGTCTCAATGATTATTTACAGTTTGATACATTGAGCGCTTGATAGATTGATAAATTCAATAGACTTCTACAACTTGATAAATTGCACCTGAGCTTCATAATGGATTTGTTGTATTATATTGATACTTACATGACTCATGCCTTATATCCCAAGACCATTATCTACCACTCTATCTGGGATATGTCTATTGCATTTTCCTTGAATCTCGATGTTGATCCTATAAGGACATCTCCTTGAATCTGATAATTATATCCTTGACTCTGATAATTTGTTTCTCCATGAGAATCCCTAAACATGCTTGCATAACCCACCAGAAGCCCTTTTTGATGCACGGTTTCCATTATATGCCTCGGTTAGGGATTCAACAGGTGTCCCTAAAAGGCTGTAGGAGGTGGGATTCAACATGCGATAGAGTGATGGTCATTGCTCGGATCGATGAACTGTTGGCTCCGTTGGATTCAGGACATCGAGATAGTGCTACGGGAGGCCCTCTAATCTGGTTCCATGGACAAGAGATCATTTTTTTGGTCAATTTTTGAAACTAGGGTTTTGCTCAATAAGTGAATGTGAAATTTTCACACATGGGGTTCAAATTCGCATATTGCTCAGCCATGAATTTGTGGCTAGTGTTCCCACATGGAACATGCCTAAACACACTTGCATGAACTACTAGAATCTCATTCTATTCCACGGTTTCCATTCTATGCCCCAAGTAAAGATTCAACAGGTGTCCTTGAAAGCCTATAGGATGTTGGATTCAACGTGCCATAAAATGATGGTCATTGCTCAGATTGACAAACCGTCAAATATGTTGGATTCAGGACATTGGGATATTTCTAGGAGTGGCCCTCTACTATGGGTCCATGGACAAGGGATCATTTTTTCAGTCAATTTTGGAAACTAGGGTTTTTCTTAGTAAAGGAATGTCCAATTTCTGCACATAGGGGTTAGCTTTGCAAATTCCTCGACCATGAACGTGTGGCTAGAGTTACCATATGGAACCTGCCTAAACATGCTTGCAAAACCCACCAGAAGCCCTTTTTGATGTACGGTTTCCATTCTATGCCCCGGGTAGGGATTCAACAGGTGTCCCTGAAACCCTGTAGGAGGTGGGATTCAACGTGCGATAGAATGATGGTCGTTGCTTGGATCGACGAACCATTGGATTCGTTGGATTCAAGACATCGAGATAATGCTACAGGAAGCCCTCTAATATAGTTCCATGGACAAGAGATCATTGTTTTGGTCAATTTTAGAAACTAGGGTTTTGCTCAAGAAGTGAATGTGAAATTTTTGCACATGGGGGTCAAATTCACATGTTGCTCGACCGTGAACATGTGGCTATATTTTCTACATGGAACCTACCTAAAAACACTTGCATGACCCACCAAAAGCCTTTTTTGATGCACGATTTCAATTCTATGGCTCGGGTAGGGATTCAACGGGTGTCCTTAAAAGCCTGTAGGAGGTGGGATTCAACGTGCCATAGAATGATGATCATTGCTCGGATCAATGAACCTTCAAATACGTTGGATTCAAGGCATCAAGATAGTACTAGGGTGGCCCTTTAATCTGGGTCCATGGATAAGGGATCATTTTTTTGGTCAATTTTGAAAACTAGGGTTTTGCTCAGTAAGTGAATGTGAAATTTTTGCACATGGGGGTAAAATTTGCATATTTATAGACCATGAATGTGTGGCTAGAGTTCCCACATGCAACATGCCTAAACACACTTGCACGATCCACCAAAATACCTTTTTGATGCATGATTTCCATTCTACACCCCAGTTAAGGATTCAACAGGTGTCCATGAAAGCCTGTAGGAGGTGGGATTCAACGTGCCATAGAATGATGACCATGGTTTAGATCGATGAACCGTTGGCTCCGTTGGATTCAAGACATTAGGATATTGCTAGGGTGGCCCTATAATATGGGTCCATGGACAAGGGATCATTTTTTTGGTCAATTTTGGAAACTAGGGTTTTGCTTAGTAAATGAATGTCCAATTTCTACACATAGGGGTCGGCTTTGCAAATTCATTGACTGTGGATGTGTGGCTAGCATTCCCACATGGAACCTGCCTAAAAACACTTTCACGACCCACTGAAATCCATTTTCAATGCATGGTTTCCATTATATGCCCTGGTTAGGGATTCAATAGGTGTCCCTGAAAGCCTGTAGGAAGTGGGATTCAACGTGCCATAGAATGATGACCATTGCTCTAATTGACGAACCGTCAGCTGCGTTGGATTCAAGAAATCGAGATAGTGCTATGGGAGGCCCTATAATATGGTTCCATGGACAAGGGATCATTATTTTGGTCAATTTTGGAAACTAGGTTTTTTCTCAGTAAGTGAAAGTGAAATTTTTGCACATGGGGGTCAACTTCGCATATTGCTCGACCATGAACGTGTGGCTAGATTTCCCACATGGAAAATGCCTAGACACTCTTGCACAACCCACCAAAAGCCCTTTTTGATGCACGACTTCCATTTATGCCCCGGTTAGGGATTCAACAGGTGTCCTTGACAGCTTGTAGGAGGTGGGATTCAACATGCCATAGAATTAAATTCGTTGCTCGGATCGATGAACCATTGGCTCCGTTGGATTCAGGACATTAGGATAGTGCTAGGGTGGCCCTCTACTTTGGTTCCATGGACAAGGGATCATTTTTTTTGTCAATTTTGGAAACTAGGGTTTTGCTTAGTAAGTGAATGAGAAATTTTTGCACATAGAGGTCAAATTGAAGGTGATTGTAGATCTTACCCTCTTGAAAAAATACTTGTTGCAAACTATTATTCCATGTGCGATTTCAAGAATTATGTTACCTATTGTGAGGTGTTGAACTTGAATTATTTCCCATCATTGTCAAGCAAGAAATATTCTTTGTTTTTGTTTTAATCAAGGTGAAAGAAGTTGCCAATCTTTATGTGGAGGTGAATTGATATTACGACCCCATATCATTCGTGGGACTGGAAACTCAAAAGAAGGTTGTTTCCCATATTAATTTAGCTAGGTCATCCAAGAGATGTGAGCATTTGTACGATGAAATGCAGGAGGAGACAATGCCATTATGTCAGTAACCATGTAATGGAACATGTTTATGTTTAGAAACAAGTGGTCAACCTATCACGCCATTATTACAAAATATATATATCTTCAAACTACAAATGCTTAGAATAATACTCCATAAACATAAATTTATAAAACAAGATTCATAATTGTACTTCTCTGATCAATTTAAACTATAATAAAATCACACATAACTTTCGTCTCTTTCAAAGTTGTTAGTCGAGGCCATTCATCAAATTCCATGTACATTAACAAAATTATAAAATAATGTGCAGGATATAGTCATAACCATTATTTTAAATCAACCTTATAATACTCGGACACTTTTAGGTTTGATGTGTATCCCATGTATTCGTTAGATGAAAGCCATCATGCCAAACACTAATTTTATTTATGTAGACCACACAGGTGCATCGCTTAGGTGTGTCAACTTCGTGCATCCTTTAAAAGTTTGTTAGGTTGTTGTGTGGGTAAGGTGCTTTTGTATTCCACTTAGTTGGATCAGTTGCTTAGTTGTGCTAGGTGCTTATGTATATTAGGTATGTTCCATATTATTGAATACAATTTAAGATTGCTAATATAACATTGTATATGCAATTGGTTGTGGTAAAAATAATTAAAATGTGCATTTTTGGCATTACATAATATTCTAATTGTGCATTGTTCTCAAATTTATAACTAATATCTCCATGCAATCGTAAAATCTATAAAAAAATGGGAACATTACACATAGAAACATTCTTGGCCACACGTGTATAATCACACTTAAAAGACTGAGTCATGAATATCTCATGAGCCTTGATATGAAATATTTTTTATATCATGAAAGTTATAATACAAAAATAGAAGACCCATCTATGGCCTGTCAATTTACATGTCTCAAAAACATATTTGATGTACATGCGCAAACAAAAGTACATCTATCCTGGACTGAGCCCCTATACTCTAACTCTTGATTGTACATAAAAATACATATTTGTCCTGGACTAACACATAAAAAATCTAACTTTCTCTTGTTTTTCCCGAACCCTGATGCTTGTCGCCTCTGTCTACGACCACTGAGCATCTCTGGTGACTGCAAATCAATGACAATATTTCTTGATCAGGTAACTGAACTAGTACTGTCCAAAAATAAAAAAAAGGTTTGAAAATTTAAAATATGACTCAATTGTAAATAAAACAAAGAATTATTGCATCCGTCGGGAGTATAGGTGCCTTTGGTGTCCTCCTCCTTGCAGAGAGTCTCTCTGCAATGCTTCTCTGTGAATAAAAAAAAATGTCATATATCTCAAGAATTATCAATGTGTAGATGAATGAGAAAGTACTCATCAATTATGTAGAAAATGAACATCTCACCGGAAAAACCATTTCTAGGGGATTATACTGGGACTCTTCAGTATTAAGAGGAGCCGTAGGTTGAACATCAACCTTATTTACATGCACTAATGGACCAGGGTGTGGCTACATTCACCAAATGATAAAATAGATAGACATCGTGCATGTCCATAAACAATACAAATGAAATGTACAATTACAAATATTCAAGTAGATGTACCTTAGTGTGACTTATCCCTATTGTAGATGCAGCATTGATTGCAACATCAACAACCCCACTAAGTTCTGGCATGGATGACTCTACATCTTGATGCTGTAAACATGTGAAAATAACATTAAGAAAAACTACTTGTGAAGTGAATTCATAGCTAACCAACAACTGCCATTGGAAGTGTGTGATTACCATGGGATGAGTAGGTTGATCCTCATGCACACCCACTCTATTCAAGGAAGAGGGTCGTCTGGTGTAAACAACCCCCTTATCTATGTTTGGACTACGGGGAGATCCAAACCAAAGAGGCGGTGCAGGGATCTGCGATGATGTCTGTAGTCATAAAGTGTTACCATAGTTAGACATGGAGTTGAATGGATGGAATAATATGTACTGAAAAACTAACATGTTGTAATATACTTACCCCTTCCTGGGACATATCTCTCCCATGGGAGTGACCACTTCCATCAATTTCTTGCCCCTCTTCAGATGTTAATAGCATCTGCAAGTTTAAAAATTATAAATATTAGCGATCTATAAAGGAGTGTATAGTAAGAAATTTAAATAATTCGAACAAGATTCAATCATAACCCATGTACTTACATTCTTCAAGTAATCGCAAATTCCACCTTGGACTATGTCATTGATATCAACGTCTCCAGCATCACGTTCTAAGTGGGGTTTTTGCAACTTCAAAAATTGTAAATATTAGACAATTTAAGAAATTAATCAAGACTAACACGTGCATTAACAAAATGATATGTATTAATAAAATAACAAATGTTTCAACATTACCTCAATGGTGGTTGTTTGGGCCTCAGGTACAACCACACCGGGTGCAGTACCACCCCCGTGAGAGGCATCAATCTCTTGCAAGAGTAAATATTGCATATATTATGAATCTTTTAATATGTTACATACAGTATGGAAAAATTAAAAATTGAACAATAATAGAGTTTTAACAATGTTCTTACCTGACCACCAATTATCGTAGTGGTACCATGTCTTGGTCCAGGACCATAACAGGGTCCCCCACACGATGTGGAGATGTGTGGCTCGCTCTGAGTCACATGGGATGTTGGTCTTTCCCCACCAATAGATGTCCCTCCACCACTAGAAGCTGGTGGTTGCACCCTAGCAGAGGAAGAGGGTGCTCTCTGGTCAATAGTGGTCGTGTGTCAAGAGACCATCCCAACTAGAGTAAAAAATGCCTCCTGTGTCTGGGAAACCATGTCATGTGCAAGAGGGATCTCTACCCTCAGTAGTTGGGCACGGGGTGCATGTATCTGTGGATTGGCATCTCTATGCCTAGCATTGGGTTGGTGTTGGGGAATCCCCCTACCAACTCTCTGGAAGCCCAACATGTCAAAATAGTTGACATGTTTCCCCATCACAAACTATGCATACAACTTTTAGAGGAAGCACAATGGTACTTCCCTATTGTTGCTAGGGGGAATGTCAAAAACCATGTACCACCTATCCATCCAATTGTCTCTAATGGGTGGAAAGGTGCACCACTCAATATAAATATGTGGCCTATTGATCTCCGGAATGTCATCTGTCTCAGGCAGTCTAAACAATGAATAGATGTGTTGTTTTGTTATTTTGAGCTTTTTTACGTCGTTGTAGCTCAACCCATCAACGTGTTATTGTCTTTTCCTCTCCCTATATAATGTGATGCTATGCAAAGCATCATTTGATCTTGTGATCGTATCAACAATAGACAACAAAGAATATGACAAGGAGCAACGGAGCTCATCTCCACCCCTCCATGCAGAACCAATCTCTCTCAAATGGCCAATAACCCTCAGTATCTTTGCATTGTTATCCATAGTAGCCACTGCAATCATAAATACAAATAAAATATCATTAGAAATATAAACACACGACATAATGACATCTCTAAGCACTGAAAACTATATAACTAATGTACGATAAATAACAACATAAACTAAATCTATCATGTAAATTTTAAAATTGATCTTGAATTTTACAGTAAAGAATAAACATTTAACATTTTTTCATTTCATATTTATGTCCTAAATTCAAGTATTAATTCCAATTTTTAAGTATGCATGTGTACAAAAAGTGTCTTGAGTTCATATGTTGATTGTGAAGCTCCTCTAGCTTATTTTAAGGCTTGGATTATGAAGTTTCATCGAAATTGTGAGGTGCTAACTAATGCCTTTGCAGGACCAGCTCCCAGATTGCGGGTAGAGGCAACAACTAGACCCTATAATAGGCGCCATAATCTGCTATTGAAGAATAAAATCCCAGTATAGGCAACAGTTTTGTTAGATATGTAATTATTTGTTGTACCGTGATGTTTTTTGGACTCCAAAGTCTATTTAGTAGATCTTTTTTTATATTTAATTTGGGCCATGTATGGATTCCACTTGATGTTACTTTAGTTCTATGCCCTCTTTCTATATACCCATGAGAGACTTTAAATGCACAATTGTGTATAGTGGATTTTATGGTTGCAAGGTTTCCATTGGATTATATCATGTATGATAGTATGTGATTGGCATGTTTAATCAAACACATCAACCTACCTATGTATCTTCATGTTCGTAGAGTCTATTGTTGAAATTTGTTGTCTTGACCTTAACCAAAAAGTACCCTTTGTTCAAGAGGAAATATTTATTAAAAGCATGGGAAGCTTCTATACCTTATTTTAACACTTGGATTAGGAATTTTAATCAAAACTATAAGGTGTTTATTGATGTTCTTGGAAAACCAACTTCGATATTTCAGATAGAGGCAAGGTATTTACCATGTTTGTTTATGTATTTTAGGGAATATATGAATTCTACTTTATTTTTTTTAGTTGTATGCAAGCTTGCAATATAATTGACAAACTTTGCATATTTGTTAATTTTGGTTTGGATTCACAATGATGCAAAACATGTTTTCCTAGTTGAGATTTTCTCCGTCCAACTCCAAGAGCCCTACGATGTGGCGAAACAGACGATCTCGACCCATTTTAAAAAAAAATAGGTTTTCCAAAATGGGGGCGCAATTTTATTCACTAAAATGGAGGTGTGATTTGCTTAAATAAACGGAGGCCCCATTTGGTGTTCTATCCTAATTGGCATGCCTGCTGGCAACCTTGGGACTAGGCTTGGTAGGTTCAGGATTGCTTGGGATGATTTTTTTTTTTGGATCAAGAGTGACTGACTTCACTCCATCATTGCATCTAAAAGGTTCCTCAACTTTGTGCACTCACCCCGGGGGCATTATTTTCTACCAAACATTGTTTGTGGAGTGATTATTTCCATAAAGAGTATTTGATGGTATTTCCCTACCTTAAGGGTCTCTCTATATTCTTATGTTCTTAATGGTGTGAATGCATTTTGGTTATTTGCTTAAGGTAATTTTATCATGTTAAGAAGAAAGATAAAGAAATCACGAAAGATTTTTCTTCATGTGTCAACTTCCTATTACATGTTTAAGAATGTATTCAACAAGATAAGGTTATTGCTTATATAAACCCTAGTAGCAAGCACAATGTCATAAACATTAAAGTGGTTAAAATATTGCAAGTCCTCACAAATCATATTCAAAGCATACAATTTGAGGGTGGGAATGTTCAACTTTTAAAGATTTGAAGATTACCAAGGAAAAAAATATGTTGCATACATATTTTCACGTTACCAATATGGATGATGTGGATATTGTTTTGGAATATATTAGATGAATCTAGTGGGTACAATTAATGTTAACGTGTACAAGAATTTTATGAAGCTTTGATATAGTAAAAATAAAACTACAGTGTAGAATATGTCTCTTACTAAACAATAATGCCACATGGGGGGAAATGAAAAAGTAATTGTAGGTATAACGAATAAAGTCCCTACTGACACATTCGATGAAAAATATGTGTTTTAATCAAAGAAGGATACATAAGAACATGAAGAAAATCACTAGAAAGGGAATAGAAATGAAGACGAATATAAGGATCTACAGAACTCAAAGGAAAAATAGGTTGAAGAGTCAAAGAAAGAGGAACCACTATGTAAGGTTGTTCTATATCACCACCCACATTGCAAGAAACAAAAATAATTAAGGCCAGGTCGTGAGAACCAACAAACTTACTATGGAAAAACATTGAACCATAAAGGAAATCTATATGGAGGCAAATGGAAAAATAAAATCAATGCATGGAGATATCACAGCAACATGGAAACAACATGGAACTAGAGGAACAACCAAAATCAGGATCAATGTGACAAGGAAGTAGTTGAAACCATGTCCACATTTCACTAGGATGGATGGATTCTCATGCTCAGTACCAGTTGATTGCATCACAGTAGAATATCACATTATATGGATTCCTCCCATGTTTTGAGGATGAAACATGTGAAGAGGGATGGAATGTAATGTACCTAGGGAGGTACCCAATTGGATAATGTATGTAATGTGGTCATAATCATGGAATAGGCCCCTTAGGTAGTTAGAGGATATTGATAATATAAGAATAAAGGGTAGTTGGCACAGATCCCTAGGAATACTCAAGAGAAAGTGTAAGTATGTATGAGTATCATTGTATTAGAGATGTTGGATTTTAATTGTATTGTTGTGTAGAAAACATGGTTTGTGGATTGATTCCTTCCACTAGGAGTATTTGATGGTGTTTCACTACTTAAGGGTCTCTCTATATTCTTGTGCCTATTATTGCATTGATGCATAATGCATATTGTATGAATCTTTGTTGGATTGTATCAAGTGTGAGTAGGAATATATGATCAATGTTTCTAATCAATGGAAACACTTACACTATCCTTCCTAGTTGTTGGTAACTATCTTCCATGGCGGGTATGAAATTGTAGATCGTTTAGGGTGAATGTTGATCTTATTATGGGTTGTGTGAATGGTGTTTTTCTTTTAGTAAAGATAATCAATAATTAACCCTAATAAGGGGATATTGATCTTAGATCAAGTGGTGAATGTATGAACTACTAACCAAAATCCTCTAAATTGTTGGGATTAGTTAGAGGGTCAGCAACTTAGTGGGATAATTATGTGCAAGAATTAAAGAAAGGTCATATAAGGATAAGGGAGGCTAGATATGAATTATGTTGGTCCATGATCAAGATAGTAGGACTTTCTACAATGAAGTTGGGAAATAATTCCTTGAGGTTTGAAGTCCAATAAGAGAAAAATGGCGGTATTCTGAAGTCTAGAAGGTTAGGTTTCCAAAGAAAACAACACTATGCATGTGATTAAAATTGAACAATAGAGTTCTGACCTAGGAATTGTTGCCAAAGGGGAAAACTCAAGGGCCTAGTTTTGTATTTGTGGAGAGATAATGAAGAAACTATTACTCGTATTGCAATTAAGTGTCCTTACACTTTACAACTTTGGAAGAACATATCGCACTAGTTAAGTATGGAAGATACATGGGATGGTATTAATACTAAATCATGTTTACACATGTGGTTCCTTAAACTTGACCTAAAAAATTAAAGGGTTATTCCATGCATTCTACTTTAGGGAATATGGTTGGCATGTACTGGCCTATTATTTGAAGTTCAATAGGTTTCAAATTTCTAGGTCTCATATCGGGTTATGCCTATATTACAAATTTTGAAGGTAAACACTTTGTTCAGGTTTCCTCATCAAGTAGGTGAGTTTTTTATTTACAAAACAACTCCTTGTAGGTATTTTAATGGTGCTTGTCAAGAGGTTGAAATATTTTTGGATTGGGTGGAATTTTATATGCATATGAAAACCATTACTTTAGATTCAAGGAAATTCTAGGTAGTTGGTCTAAAAATTATCTGTAAATGAGGAACTTATATCCCACTCACTGTTAGGATTATTAGTTATTCCTCCCTTTGACCACTTATTCTATTTTGTCTTTTCCTAGCTTAGGATGTCATTACCAATTCACTAGTGCATGGGGGACACACCTAGGACATACCTACCACTCACTGCGCTTGTCTGCATAAGATTAGGAGCTCTAGGTACCCATCCCTATAATTTAGGAACCCACTCTTAGCGCCACCAGCAGTCTCTAACAGTTGACACTAGTAGGTATTCAATTATGTTTAGTTATGCTCCAATTCCCATCAGTTAGTTCACTCTCAGTCACCCTAGCGCCATTTTTGATGATTTAAGGGAGGTTGGGAACATTTACTAACCTACCCACATCAGTTAACTGATTGTAGACTGATTCAGTGACTTGGAGTTGCATTAGTGAGCTCTAGGGGTCATTTTCCCACACTAAGTTATCACCGGAGTTAGTTTGAGTTGGTGAAATTGAATCCTCCCTAAGAAATTTGAATTATACCTATTGTATGATTATTGTATTACAGAGACATCAATGATTATTTATGTAATGTTATGCTAACCATTTTTTTCCTGATGTGTGTGTAATTTCTTCAATGAATCTATTGATTAGTTTACACTGAATAATCTCACTCTTCTTCAACCTTCGTTATCCATTGAATTCATTCAGGCCTGAGGATCCTATGCTTCACTTTGAATTAACATGGTATCAGAGCAGGTATCTAGGATAAATTCAAACCTTGAAAACTTTCATTGATGCACCATAAGCAATTCGGTTCCACATAAATCTGGTATTCTTTCATTGCTCCCTCTAGATTCTATCCAGATAATTTTATCTAGGTGTGATGCGCCCATTGAGAGTGCAGATGTCGAAGTGGAGAATGTTTGAATTGGGTTGATTCGAAATGAAGTGTTTTTTTAGGAACATTCAAATATTTTCTGAAGAATTAGTTTTTATTGAAGCTATGATATGGAGAATTTAGTAGCTATAATTCCCAAAATCCTAACACCCCTCAATTTCCTTGATTGGAGGGTTGACATGCAGATTGTCTTGCACAACAAGGGTCTGTACAGGGACACCATGGGAAGAGAGGTCGAACCCCAACAATATCTTAAAAAATTTAAGTATCCAAATAAGCTTGATGAAACTTTTGGCTTCATGGGCATCCACGTCTCCAGGGAGCTACTGTTCCATTTTGATGGTATGAAAACTCCAAAAGAAGTATGGGATAAGCTTGAATCCTTGTTTGGAAAGCATGACGAGCTCAAGGGACATATTCCGGAGAATTAAATGATAGCACTACAATCCAAAAAATTCAAAACTATACAACAATTCTTCTCAAAATTCAAATCCCTTGTCATGCAATGTAAGCGTTGTGGGACTAATAAAAAGGATGAGCAGTTGGTGCTCTCAATTCTCAGAAAAATTGGCCCAAAATTCTTAGTGTTTGTATCTTCCTTTCACTCCAGGAGAATGAAAACCCCTAATTGGAAAATTCCATCCCTTGATTCCTTTAGAGAATCACTAATTTAGCAACAAGATAAGTTGATTCAAATGGGAGATCTCAAATCCTCCAAGAATCAGCCTCTCTTAGATGGAGAGACCAAGAATGCACAAGAAAAGGGGAAGAAAATAGGTAAAGATAAGAAAAAAACTGATTCCAATCCTAACTATAAGAAGAATCCTTCAAAAGGATCCTTCGATTCCAAGAAGGACAAGCACAAGAAGTTTGAAAAACCCAAGTTCTCTCACTACAAGAGAGGATTTCATTCAGAGAATCAATGCATGAAGAATACCATCAACCAAATGTCTATGCTCCTTGAATAGAACAATATTTCCCTTCCTGAAGGTGTAAAGAAGTCTGATGCTGGAAACAAGATTGAAGAACATGAGATGTGCCATGTCTTGAAGGAATATTTTTCTCAGTTAAAGGATTTTCTTATTGATCCTGGAGCCTCCAACCACATGGTTTCCTCCAAATAATCATTAACTACTATGGATATCTCTGGAGGACCAAGCATCCACATGGGAGGTGACTCACAAATCCCATTTTTTGGGAAAGGTTCCATCAAAATTGCACACAAAATATTCCAAAACGTGCTCTGCATCCCTTCCCTAGTAGAAAAATTGCTTTCTATATACCATATGACACATACTGAATCTCACAAGAGAGTCACATTTGATCCTGACACACTGGAGATCTCATAAGTCTCAAGTGGAAATATGATAGCGAAAGGAGTTGCTAATCATGCCTTCAAGGAAGATGAGTTTTCTCACTTTCTTCCTAATTCATATATGAGGTTGGGAAGGAAAAGAAGAGCTGCCTCCACACTATATTTAATTCATAGTGATGTGTTTGGATCAATGTCTACAACATCTATGAATGGATCTAGATACTTTTTGACCTTCATTGATGATTGTTTAAGGTATTGTTGGGTCTACTTTATGAATCAAAATTTTGAGGTAGGTATTTGAGACCTTCAAAATTTTCAAAGCCTTGGCTGAGAACACTCTCAAAAATAATATCAAAGCACTTAGATATTATAATGGAGGTGAGTATGTAAAAAGATAATTCCAACATCTTCATGCATTCAAATACAACACTCAGTCCCATACACACCACAATATAATGGTGTAGCTGAGAGGAAAAATATATCGACTCGAAATAAATGGATAGATTCCTTATAGAAGCTAGAAATATTCCTCCTTATATGTGGCCCAAGGAAGTTAATTGTGATTCATATATCCAAAATAGAGTGCCTCACAAATCAGTGATTGGGGCACTCCTTTCAAAGGACCGATGGGACATAATCCCAATGTCTCACTTCTGGGAGTTTTTGGCTCCAAGGAATGGGCCAGAATTCCCACTGGCAAGAGGAAATATTTGTAAGCCTGGAGTAGTGAATACATACTGTTGGGATATGCAGATGATGCTAAGGCATACAAATGGATATAAATTGCAACAAAAAATTTCTTCATAGAGCATAGTGTTCAATTTGAAGAAGATCAAGCGCATGATCCAAAACCCGTCGAATAAGAAGAAGGTATAATTTATGATTCATTTCCATTTGCAGATGATGATGTATTGACTAATGTTTCATATTCAAATGATGAGGATCAACATGATCATGATCTTGATATTAAGAATGAACCTCAAGAAGATCCAGATCCATATCCAGAACCTGGTCCTAATCAAAGACCTAATTGGGCCCAAAAGCTCATTGAAGCAGCTAGGAATAGTGTTGGGGATCCATATGACAGAAGACGAACAAGGTCCGAGTATCAGGATGAACATGTTTCACTCTACCATTCAGATCCACTTCTCCCAGAGAGGTGTTTCATGCTGATGGGGTCAGATCCCCAGTTATTTAAGGAGTATTTACATGATCTAAGATGGAAGGTAGCTATGGATGATGAGTTTGGTTCGCTACAAGACAAAAAAACCTAGGATCTTGCACTTTTCCTTATGGGAGGAAATTAGTTCAATGAAAATGGATCTTCAATACCAAGATAGAAGTTGATGGAACCACAACCAAGTACAAGGCTCAGTTAGTGGCAAAGGGGTACTCAAATTTCCATGGGTTGGACTACAATGATACATTCTCTCTTGTTGCAAGAATGGACTCCATAAGACTAGTTTTGTCCATTGCATATTCAAAGAGGTGGAGGTACATCACATCGATGTGAAGAGTACCTTCCTCCATGGTGACCTGAAAGAGGAGATCTATATGAGACAATTGTAGGGGTACATTTAATATTCATCCTTAGTTTGAAAATTGATGAAATATCTCTATGGGATCAAGCAAGCTCCAAGGGCATGGTATGCCAAGATGGATACCTTCTTAATGTCACATAAACTTGAGAGATGCAAATATGACTGCAATGTACACATGAAATAGAAAGGGGGATTCTTACAATTGATTGTTCTATATGTGGATGACTTTCTCATTATTAGTAGATCTGCTGCTGGATTGAGAGGCATCAAGTCAGCTTTGAATGAAGCATTCTCCATGATTGATCTAGGACTGTTAAGGAAGTTTATTTGTTTGGAAGTAAATAAAAAATCTTTTGGAATCATGATTACATATTAAAGCTACATAGGAGACTTTCCCAAAATATTCCACCAGGTTGATTGTAAATAAACACCCTTCCCCTTATTACCTAGCATCAAGGTTGATGAAGGTGGTTCCACACCACTGGTTGAAAGTACATTCTACAAACAACTGATTGGTATCCTCTTGTAACTCACCCATTTGAGTCCAGATTTATCTTATGCTGTGAGTGTTTCTTCCAGATACATATAAGAGCTACATGAGTTGCATTGGAAAGCAACAAAGCACATCTTACATTATGTTCAAGGTATGAGGGGGTTTGGGATCCACTATTTTACTGGTGCACGGCTAGATCTGATTGGTTTTACATATTTAGACTAGGCCGGTGATAATACTGACATGAAATATACATCAGGATTTGTGTTCATCTTGGGATATGGACCAATCTGTTGGTGAAGTAAGAAGCAAGCAACTATTTCTCTCTCTTCAGCTGAAGCATAGTTTCGGGGGGCTATGAATGCAATTATTTAGGAAGTTTGGTTGCATGGTGTTCTAGCAGAATTTGGCATTCACACTTCTTCTTTAGTATACCTTTATTGTGACAATTAGATTACAATCAAGATATCTAGTGATATAGTTTAGAAGCAGCTAACCAATCACATTGAATTCTGTATGCACTGACATTCGGGAACTAGTGTATAGTAAGTGTCACATACCCCAATTTTGCAAAAACAAATTTATATTATTTAATATTATTTGAGGACAATATGTTAAATTTTATGCTAAGTTGTAATTGATGACTCAACAGGGTCAAGGATATTTAATGTAATTCTAAATATTTTATTTATAAATAAATAAAGGAGGAGACAACAACTTAGGAGAGCTGTTAAAAGAGTGTTTACTAGTCAAATTGGTGGAGGAGACTGGGTGGAGAGAAAAATGACATGTGGCAGCATCCTCAAACCACTTCCAACTAGAAACCTCCCTACATTTGGGGTCATGATTCCCCAAGAAAGTGGAATCAGAGCAGGTGGCTCAATTAATGACAACTGACCCAAAAGACCTAGGCAATCTTTATAAAAATTTCCATTGATGAGAGTTGAGGCTGCTCATTCTAGAGAAGTGATCATTCAGGTTGAATGAATGTACTTCAGAGAAATTCAATGGAAGGGAAATTTGGAAAGTGTTTGAAGGGATAACTGCTGATTGATCTAGTTGCAGCTTTTAAGTTGAAGATCATACTGCTGAGAGCAGATTTTTTACTGAGATATTGAACTAGTCAGTTGACAGAGGGTTCTACTGTTTGCATTCTCCACCAGTTCTCAGCCAAGAAGACCAGGAACAGGCTCGAGGGTCTTGAGGAAGCGTTGTTTGAGTGCTCTCCAGGAGATTGGTAGGGAGGAACGGCCTCTTAACGCTGTTGTCATCTGTCCTAAGCAGGTTCTATGTTAGTTTGTTTTACTGTGTTAGTTAAATAAATCTTAGTTCAACTGATATATGTGAATGTTAAAGTTCAGTATGTGAAATGTTAGAATTTAGTATTCTTTTTAGATTGTTAAAGAAATGAAGTTGATTCAGAAAAGTAATGTGTTAGAATGAAAATAAATTTCTAGAATGTGTTTTTCCACACTTGGAAAACCAGGCCGTACTCTAGCATAGTTAGAATAATTTAAGTAGATGAAAGAAAACTATAAGAGATTGAAAATAAGAGATAGGGTTTTGTATCTGTAGATACCAGAGTAATTTATTCAGTGTGTAATTTATTATGTAAAGAACAGTGTTATGGTTATTTATGTTTATTGTTTAATGAGTTTAACTAGGTAAAAATGTTGGAAAAGGAACAGTAGAACTATTCCAGAGTTATAGTAATGTAATATACTGATTAAATAAAAATTATCGAATATACAGTTAAGTATCTAAAACAAGGTATTAACCACACTTAAATCTTTTATCCTAAACTATTAATTAATATATACTAGAATAGGATTATGTTTACAAAACTTTATTAATAAAAAAATAATCAAAGTTACAGAGTTAATGTTTTAACCCTTACATAACTCTGAATCTCTACTTAGTTACAGAACAGTAAACAAATGTAAATATAAATATAACTAATAAATAGAATTAAGCTAAGAATTTAGCTAATTAAGAAATAATTATTTACCAACCAAGCTCTAAACCTGTGTAAGTTAAACCTGAGGGCCGAAACCCTAGTGCTTCTTTTATTTTCTTTTATAAACATATTTTATAAAAACAGAATAAACAAATTAAACTAGAAGACTATAAGTATGCACTAGACTGGGTACAGTCCTATTTCAAGAACTTACAATATATTTACAAACTCTTTATTTAAGAGAATAGAAAATATTTCATTAATAGGTTAAATAATTTCAATACTATTGTAACAACGAAAAAGAGGTAAACAGAAACCAACACACAACTAATAAATTTAAGAATGTATCTATACTAGGGTTCTTTCCCAGTAAACCCTAGTTATTCTATATTAACTGAGAAGTATAATTATATAAATTTTACCTTAAAACTAAGCTTACGGTCTTCATAATAACCTTATCTATTTACAAGAGAAACCTTTAACAGTAAAGATTATTTCAATGACAATAAAGAAGAGAAAACTTCATTCACAGTAATATCCTTTATAAGACAAAGTATAATCTAACAGAGTATTTGAAACAGAGATTAAGTAAAAACCACGAAGACAAGAGAACACCCATAGATTTAAGAAACCGAGTATGATATTACTTATCCATAAGGTTGTAATCTTTATTTTACTGTCAATAAAAGTTAAATACAAGTCACGGCATCAATCCGGAGCCACCTTGCTATAGACAAGGGTTCTAATAACAAGAACTAATTAAAAATTGAAAACCAAGCAACTTAAGACTGGAGGAACCAAAGCCATGCTTCCTTTCCATTGAAAACCCTTTTTCCCTTAACCATCGCAAATAGGGAGTTACCACGTTTTAATCGGGGCTAACTTGTTGGTCTAGAGGTCAACCAGCATTGGAGAGAATCCTTCCAAGCCTAACTTCGAACTGTAACCTATAAGAAAACTCGAAGGTTATAGTTAGAAACTGTAAAATCTAATTCTTGAAACTGTAACTTGAAATCTATAACATTAATATGATAAAAATATTTACCTGAAGGCGAATGAATTTGGATCCGAGGATGAATTGAACCAGCACAATGAACAACACTTCGAAGAACAAACCCTCGTGCTCACCTGTGACAGAGGATGTGGGGTTCACCTTTCAAATTACACCAACGATGGAGCAGGTTAAATGCTATGGCAAGGGCAACGCAAGGCACCAACACTAAAAACTATTGACAGAGTAACACTACTCATACAACGAGACAAGGCTTGCAGAAAGAACCAATTACGAGCTGGGTATCTCTCAACCCTCATGCAAAGAAATGCAACACTTCATTACACAAACAATGGAGCTGGAAACGAGAACAAGCGAGCTGTCATGGCCGCAGAGAAACCAAACAGTGCAAAGCCAAACCCTCAACAAAGAATAAGGAAGTTAGGGTTACGTTATAAGCTTTTAAAACATCCATTACACAATGGAGATTGCTCCACGTGCCCACCAAAATATTCAGTCAGCAATGAGTCGAATGGTATAGTTTACAGTGCATTGTCAGGAAACCAAATTATTTCCCATAATTTAAATAATTACTTCAATGATAATATAATTTGCAAACTCAAAACATATCATTTCAATGATAAACCATAAAGTCAAGCTATGGTAAAGGACGAGATATATATTGTATCGTTAAACCTTATATTATGAAATCCTTGGAATCTTCGTTGGTAAAATAACTATGGAAAGATCATTAGTATAGTATATGCCTTTGATCATGAGTCGATAGTATTACTATTGACCATTTATACCAACATACGATGCATGAATATGTTATTAGAACTAGTATTATGTAAACACAATGGGTAAGAAATTAGTTTATAAATCAACAATGTGTTTATAAAAATAAATAGTATTTACACCCTGGAATAACTCTTACATTTATATGTATAGTCTATAGTGCCTTGGTGTAAGTTAAACTTCTTGGAAGTTGGTGATCTTTTGATCTCCATAAGGAACCAGAACTCTAAATGAATCAACCCAAGGTTAGATTAGATTTAGTAAATGGAAGATAGTAAGACTATCCAGGATTAAAAATAGTATCACATAATGATATTAATAAATGTTATGGTAATGTAATTTTACTACATTACTTGTAACATGATGAACTTGGAAGGTCGAGATTAAGCTCAATGACTTTTTATACAAGTAAATATTTATAATTGTAGCTGATGATGCCACCTCTACTAGAGCATAATTAAAAGTAGAGCTAAGGGTTTATTGTAAGCTTGTTCTTGGAAGGCCTTAGATTTATTTCCATGCTTATAAGCAGTATTTTAAATTTTAGAAATAACAACAGTAGTAAACTCTTAATTCAGAAAAATTGTTGTTTTACTAAATCATGAGCTCTATGTAGGACTTGTAAGTAACTTAGCTAATAGCTGGAAAGAAGAATTATCTGAAGTAGAAGTCATACTATGAAAGACATTTAGTATGGAAAGGTTATTGGTCTTTACGACATAAACTTAAAACACTGTCATAGATGCAAAACAAGTAAATAAAAGTTACTTTACCTCGTAGTATCCTTGAACTATATTAAGCAAAATTTACTCTAGCAGTTTTATATGCTAAAGAAGTACATCTGGATTTAACGCTCTAATAAAATCCTACTTTCAAAATTTACCTATTGAACCTGTAAGATCTAGAAATCCAGTTGAGTTAGCAATTGCTAAGTAAGCCCCAGTTAGAACATAACTTCTCACCTACTCGACAAACTCAAATCATCAGTATAACTAGAAGTAACTGAGTGTAGATCATTTACATAACATATCAAAAATTAATGTGGTATTAGTTTTTATGTGTTAAAGATAATCATTACTTTGGTTAACTGTTTCATTTATCCTCTAGCCGCTAGTAGTTATCAAACTGCGACTATAGACATTTTATGTTACATTAAAAATTTTAAATTTTTGTGAAATTATGGGGTTTTGATAGTAAGGCTATCACTCTACATTACTGCTCTACAAAGGAGCAGATTGCAGACAATTCACCAAAGCCTTCACTGAAAAGAGATTTGTCTATCTCAGATCTCTTCTTGGTGTAAAGGCTTCATTCAATTATTGTTCCTGATTTTCCTGCTTATTTTGAGGGGGTTTTCCCCATTTCCTTGTTTGTTAAGCAATTATTTTTATTCATTTAGACTATATGGATGACCTTTGGTCTTAGTTTCCAGGGTCCAGGTTGTCCAAATTTAGGATTGAGGGGGGTGTTAGGGTTATTAATTAATCCTCCCTTTGACCACTTAGTTTATTTTGTCTTTTCCTAGCTTAGGAGGTCATTACCACTTCACTTGTGCATGGGGGACACACCTAAGGGACACCTACCACTCACTGCATATATATGCATGAGTTTAGGAGCTCCAAGGACCAATTCCTATAATTTAGAAACCCAGTCTAAGTGCTACCAACAGTCTCCAACAGTTGACCCTAGTAGGTATTCACTGTTTGTCTAGTTATGTTCTGATTCCCATCAATTAGTTCACTCTTAGTCATCCTAGAATCATTTTGCATTCTTTAAGGGAGGTTGGATGCATTTACTCACATATCCACATCCATTAACTTATTGTAGACTGATTCAGTGATCTGGAGTTGCATTAGCGAGCTCTAGCGGTGATTTTCCCACACTGAGTTAGGATAAGAGTCAGTTTGAGTTGGTGAATTTGAATCTTCCCTAAGGAATTCGAATTCCGCCTATTGTATGATTATTGTATTACAAAGACATCAATGCTTATTCATGTAATGTTATGTTGACCATTTTTTTGCCTCATGTGTGTGTAATTTCTTCCATGAATCTATTGATTAGTTTACATTGGATAGTCTCTCTCTTCTGCAACCTTCATTCTCCATTAAAATCATTCAGGCCTGAGGATCTTATGCTTCATTAAAATTAACACTCACTTCACCTACATGGATACAATATAAACTTATTTTTTTGTGCATTTTTCTTTGTATTATGTAGAGGTCTTAGCTCTTTAGAATGGTTACAAGGCCTTTGTTCTCAAAGTATCCTACACACAATAACTAATTAATAATACCAAAAATAATCAATATTGAATGAGTGGTTTTTTTATCAAACACGGGTGTGTCTCATTGGTGATTCACTTGATATGAAGCCACATGTTGCAAAGGAGGTCACGAGATCAAATCAAACTCGAGTTTACCTGTGTCCCATGCTTGCAGGATGTTGTCGGGCAGCTAGGGGTACAGTGGTAGCGGGAATAGATCCCTGGACACCGTGTCATGCGAGTACCATCCCAGTCCCCAGTTGTCGATTCCCCTAGTCACAAAAAAAAAAGCAATGTCATGAGTTAAAATCCTCTATCTTAATCACCAAATATGCATTCAGAAAATGACATTGTTTCTCTACTTCAAAACTCTAAATATTACTCTTAGTATTTAGGTATGAGAAAAAGGTTTGGTTTACAATGCTCTATTTTTTTTAGTCAAATCCTACAAGTGTTGTTAAGATTGAAAGATAAATGGTATTGTTGATTCAAATCCTAAAAATGTTATCAATATTAAAAAACAAATTACAAATGGTAACATGAAAATATTTATAAACTTTACTCAAATCATCATATTATACCATACTTGGACCCCATAAACAGTTCAATAGCCAAACACTTATCCTTATTTGAACTTTTACTTCATACTCATGCATATAAGAAGATAACACCTATTTCCACTCAAGCAACATTCCAATAGCTTAACACTTATCCTTATTTGACCATTTACTTCTTACTCATGCATATAAGAAGATAACACCCATTTCCACTCAAGCAACATTCCAATGAGCATGTTTGATTGTAAAAATATTAAAGCATGTGCAAAGGATATTTAAATAACTCATTCAATAAATGGATTTGCTCTTGAATATGAACGTGCTTACTCAAAGTCCAAACATTTCATGATAATATGTCCATCATGTAAACACAAGATGCCAATGTTTTGTACCATCCAATCATTTTAATGTTAATAAATGTCTATCAAAGAGAATAAGATGCATAGACCATTCGACTAGAAGATTAACTCAACCTAGAGGTGGTATGCACACCTAACAACAAATCCCACGGCCAACAACGAGCCATAAGCAATGTGTATAGCTATGGAGAGAAAATGAGTTTCTTTAGTTTTTTTTTTACAATAGTCTATAAAAGATTGCAACAATTCAGTAAAGAAAGTCATAAAAAAATTTTCAATATATTTCGTTGATGGATATTAAATAATTATTGGATTTCTCGTTCGCAAAAGAGAATTTCTTATTTGCTAAACAAAAGTTAGGAAAAAAAATGGAGTAAATTTGTTGAGCTATAGAGATAATTTAATTATTTCAAAGCAACCATTAATACATAGTAGCTTTTATAAACCATAAGTGATAATTAAAAATGAACAATAGCAATAATGATTTTACTCTAGAAACCTAAATGAGAAAACCAACATTTAATGGTTTACTAGTACAAAATGACAAATTTCTGACTAAAAAAAAAACTAAAACATGTAAATAAATTAATTTGGTGTAGGTGACCACAAGTGTTATATTTGTGGTCCTTTATAACATGACTAAAATTAAGTTGTATTTGGCTTAGTCACTTATTGATTAATTTGATTCATTAGCTGGTAATATATTTAGTAGTTTAATTAGTCATTAATTTGTGTTAATGTCTACTATATTTAGTCATATATTGTCGTTAATTGGTAGTATACTTTCTCGTTTATGACTCATTAATTGACATGTTTCATGTTTGCATCCATTTTGTGCTCTCTCTTTATGTTGTAATTCTTAACTATTTTATTGAGTATTTAAGAAGGTTGTAGTTTTTACTTTTGAAATTCAGTGATATTGTAGTAATGTTTTAATATTATGGTTGAATAATCAATTTTTAAAATTAATTATTATGGTTGTGACATTTTACTCTATTAAACTATAAAAACTTGTTGTCAATTAGTGTAGATACGGTGGTTGGGAGGAATGTTGTTATCCTCCCCACTTGAGTTTAGTTCTCGCTTTGTGACACTTGCTCATTGTAAGCCAACATTGACTATGTAATGATTGGCTAGATTATGTAATTTTGGCCATACCTTGATTCTCTGGAATAACAAGTGTTGGCATTCTTTTATGGTGGATGTATCCCTCTAAAAAATGATGAACCACCATTTTTAAAAGAAAAAACTATGAAAACTTGTTAGTTTTCATTGGTTTATGATTGTGGTATTTTTTTCTACATACGTAGAATATAATTTCCCTCATAGCATGTGTAGATTGATGGATAGTGCTTGAATTGACCTAATCTCCCCCTCCCCAATCTTACAACCTATGGGAAGAGTGTTTCACATTTTATTGACAATATATATATATATAACCCATGGAGTTTCTAACTTGTGACCTAACACAATGAGTCTCTTAATAGTACACCCTTTCATCATCTATTATATGCCTAGTGGGATATATATATATATATATATAGGATATGGCCATGGCCTGGTTATGGTAGCAACAACCAAGCCTTGTCCACCACTGTCATGACTACAAACACAACCACGCAAGCTGCAGGTTATGGTCATGGCCAACCGAGAGGGGGATTGGGCATTATTGATCTTGGCCACAAAGAAGGGGGGTGAACCCTAAGTGTCGACCCCTTAAAAAACAAAACAAAAAAGTCAAACATTAAATATGAAAACATAAAAACCTATTTTACTTGGGTTCATTTGGATCTAGAAGCAAGGCTTCATATTTGTGGACAACCTAAGAAATGATAAAACAAAACGAGGGATATTCCCTTGAAACTTCAAACCTCTGCACCTACAAATAAAAAAGGAAACCATATTCATAAAGAATAATGAAGAAAGTAGAAGATAACCATGGCGATATCTTGAAGCCATGAAACACTAGAAACCCAAATAGAGAGACAAAACTATAAAGATTCAAGAGTGAAAATGAATGGGACGAAAAGAGGGTAGGGTTTTATATTTCCCTATTTATTCTAATTAATTAATGAGAAATACTACTAATTTATATTCACATAATCATTATCTAATCATATATGTTTATCCCCAAATATATTCGTAGTTTATGTTAGTCATTTATAGCTATGTCACTTAACATTTCTCAAATTTGGTAGTATTTTATTAAAAAAATTGTGACTAACTTTTTTGGTCATGTAGTCACAAATTTGTCATTTTGTACTAGTGGTTGCCGAGCACTTATATTCTGGAAATCTACAATTATAATGCATATCCCGTCTCTTTACCATTCTCCCTCTATTGTACAACAAACAATAAAAAAAACCCCTTTGAGAGTGAAATTACAAAAAGTTATAAGAGATTTGTGGGGTAATGGGAAGGCCAAGAATTGCCTAACCTTTCAGTTCTCATTCCCTCTCCTATTTTCATTTTCTAGTTTTGTTAATTCTTGTTTATTTTTCTTTTTCCTTTTTTCTTTTGTATCATTCACTAAAACATGCATTGTACTTAAGGTTTTTCCTACCATCATTAATTGTCAAATTACTTCTAATTGTTGTCTCTTACAACCATTGCTTGGTTTGAATCTAGTTGAGATCAAACAACTATGTTGAATTAATGTCCAACTGATTTTAGCTTTGATCAAAGGTATACAAACACTGCATGTATTTGGGGAATCTCTTCTAGTAATTAAGTGGATGAGTAATGATCAACCAATATGTAATGTGAAATTTTAGGGTATGCCTTTACAATTACAAGAGACTTCTTCACAATCTAAATTGGCTACTTTATACACTCAGGTATACGTGGAATTACACATTGATTAAGATACTTTGTTCAAGCATGAGATACAACAGAATTCATGTTTTTTTGTGGCTAGAAGAATGACTTAATGGGGTTTCCACTGAGACTGGGAACATTCTTTGATTCTTATTTGATATTTATTTTTATGCATTTGGTTCAGTTTTTGTCTTGTCTTTATGTTATATTTTATGGATGATAGTTATATGTTTTTTGAATGTTGGCCTTTGTATGTTAAGTAGACTAGGAGTATTTTTTGAAAAGTTATGATCCTTTGGGATAACTAATCTTACGAAAATTTGTATTTATGAAAATGTGATGTATGATGTGCTTCGATGCCTTAAGAATACATTTTATATTCTCCGTTTAATATAAAGTGTGTTTTCTTGGAAAAACATTACATCACACCTTTTCCACTAAAATGTTGCAAATTTGATGTTAATTTGACACAAAACATATCTACTACAACACTAGGAAGACAGGAAGACACTGAAATGGCACTAGAAATAATAGCAATACAAATATGATGCTAACACAACACACATAAGTGATGTAATATACATGAGTGATGTAATATGATGCAAAATTGAATAATAGTAATGCATATGCAATGCTAACACGATGCAATAATGATGTAAAACAATGCCAATAAGATGCAAACTAGACACATTATGAATAATGAAATTCACGCTTTGACGATATGATGATGCACAGATGAGTATGATATGACACAAGTACAACACACGATATCAAATATTGATGCCCATATTGACATAATATGACACAATGTACATGTGTATTATGGAAACTTGAAGCAAAGGAGGAATCAGAAAAACCACAGTATTTATAATTGTATATCGACGTTTCGAATCCAAAACAGGATTCATTATTAGGACATTTTGCCGAGTAACATGAAGAATGAAAAATCTGAATATATAGTGATGGGATGTGGTGACAAGAAGAGGTAGATTCAAGGAGTTCATGGATAAAAGAAACGACTAAACCCCTAAATTGTCTTAAGGTAGTATTCATGTATTATTTTAAAAACTTTTTATATTATAATAATTAACCAATATTTTAATTTTATTACTTTAAAATTTTTAAATTTAATTATTAATCAATATTTTAATTTTAGGTTTAAACTAAAAATGTATTTTAAAATAGTTTCATCAAATGTAGGTTAAGTTTTGGAATTGTTTACAATTTTTAAATTTTTATTTTAATATTTTTTAAATTTTAATTTAATTTTGATCTTAACCATTGTTTTAAAAAAATTTAAAATTTTTAATATAATTAAAACTAAGTTAGAATAGCTATTAGTTAATTTTAATTCAAATTTAAACCTAAATTTTTTAATTAATTATAGTTTTAATTTTTAATTAATTTAATTTTAAAAGTTTTTTATAAAATTAATTTTTATTTTTTATTTTAATTGTTAAGTACGGTTTAAGAATTTCAAATGTTGAAATTCACTATTTTAACCTTGACAAAGGGTTACCTGTCTTAAGGAAAAAATGAAGGATTTTAGAAGGGAAGGGAGAAAGGGTGTTATCTACTTAATTTAGTTTTGTGGATAGAAGGAAACCAATTTGTGCGGACTTCGAGGCCTCCATCTCTATTCTGATTGTCTGGATGTTTGATGATTTCCAAGGCTTCCCTAAATTTTCTTTTAAAATAGTGGTTTTCTTTGGCTAGGATTTTGGTGTTTTCACTGCAAATTTGATCTTTGGTTTTGGCACAATGTTCTGCCAGGGCCGAGGTACGGACTTGTTCAATCCTCATGTCGGCTTCATGTTCTTTAAGTCTAGTGTGGAACGATCGTCCAGTCTCACGTATATAGCTGATATGGCACGAACATGGGATGTTGTAGACTCCCCTAAGTTGTTTCGGGTCAATCGAGTCTTTTACAGATTTCATTTTTTGTTTAATAGTTTCTAAGGGTTTGAATGAAGTCGTAATATTATTATTTTTAAGGATTCTGGAGATCTTGTCGGCGACCCCTTGGATGTAAGGTAAGTAGGCTCTTGTGCCACAAATTTGGGTACTGTGGTCGTCAGTCAAATCTTTGCATGTTGCATGGTTATAAGAATGTCCACTATTGGCCTTATCTAAAGCCTTCTTAATAGCCCTAGGCTCGTAACCTATGTTCAAGAAGACCTCTTTGAGGTGGTCTTTTTCTTCTTGGAGATGGTCGGTATCTGAAATTCTAGAAGCCCTAATTGCTAAAGTGTTGATGACTCCTATTTTCTGGGAGGGGTGGTAGTGGGAATCTGCGTGGAGGTAGATTTCTGTATTATTTTTCTTCCTAAAAACCCTATGTCCTAAGGTCCCATCTTCTTTCCTAGATATTAAGAAATCAAGAAAGGGGATGCTCCCATTCTCCTTGAGTTCCATTGTGAACTTGATATCTTTCGAACGATTATTAAGATGTTCAAAAAACATTTTGAGCTCGTTTTCCCCATGGGGCCAAATCACATTTGTATCATCTACGTATCTCTTCCATTGTGAAGGCTTTAGTGGGTAGGAGTTTAGAGCCTCTTTCTTGAATTTTTCCATGTAGAGGTTTGCCACTATGGGTGAGAGGGGGGATCCCATGGCTACCCTAGTGGTTTGCTCACAGAATTCTCCTTGAAAACTAAAGAAAGTGGATTTGAGACAAACTTCTGCTAACCTTGCTGTGTCCAGGTCTGTTATCTCTTTGATGACTTGGATGGCCTCATTTAAAGGTATCTTAGTGAATAGGGAGACCACATCAAAACTCAAGATCATGTCATTGGGTTCTACCTTCTTTTTTTTTATCAACTCCACAAATTCACTTGAGTCCTTAATGAATGAGTCTATGTTACCTACCAGGGGGCCTAGGATTTTGGCTACATGTTTTGCCAGCTCATAAGTGGGGGAGTCTATGGTGTTAACGATGGGCTGGAGGGGTACTCCTTTGTGAATTTTTGGGAGGCCATAGATTCTGGGTGTAATATCACGGTTAGGGGTAAGACGTTTCTTAATTCTTTCATCAAGGTTTGAGTTTTTAATAGTTCTTTTTACCTCTTTGATTATTTACGAAATAGGGTTTTTGTTAATTTTTCTATAGCTCCCGCTAGTAGTAAGGTTATCTATCATTTTCGCGTTACGCTACTTTGTCTAAGATGACTGTAGCACCTCCTTTGTCTACTTTTAATATAACTATGTCATTGTTAAACTTGAGGTTTTTCAAGGCTAATTGTTCTTCTTTTGTGATGTTGTTCTTGGGTAGTTTGGATTTCCTTAGGACTAGAGCGCAATCCTGTTTGACGATTTCTTTATCCAAAACACTTAAATTCTAAATTTTGTCCTCTATAGTGCAGATGATGGTCTCGATGGGGATAGATCTGGGCGCTAAGGCGAAGTTCAGGCCTTTCTTTCGAATGTTGTTTTGAATCTCAGTCAGCGTGTGGCTCGAGAGGTTAACCACCTTCTTATGATCGCTAGCGTGTCCCGGTGTAGGCACCACGTTGGGTCCAAGCTTCTTCTTCTCTATGACGGTGATCTTCTTCTCTTTTCTAGTGATCTTCTTCTGTTTCCTGTCCCACGTCGTTTGTTTTTTATTACTGACCTTGAGGGCTATATTGGCATCATTTATTCTCCATAATTATGGACTGATAGTGGCCAAGAGTTTGAGGTGGAGGGATAACGCGTCCCTGGATAGGCGGTCCAAGCTGGCGCGTGTCCTCTTGATTTCTATTCTGACCAGCGTTAAACTCAATTTCTCAAAAGATTTCTGGTTGTGGTTATTGCGCATACGGTGGTTGATTACAGCGAATGAGGGAGTTAGCTTCTTGTCTCTGCAAGTTTTTAAGAAATTCAGGTCTTCCACTATCTTCATGATTTTAACTCTTAACTTCTCCAGTAACCGGACGTGATTCCAGATTTCCCTTCCGTATAGGGAAGTAATTTCTGTAGCAAGACTTCTGTGGTGGTTAATTTCAGGAGGAATCGAAAAAACCACATTATTCATAATTGTATATCGACGTTTCGAATCCAAAACAGGATCCATCATCAGGAAATTTTGTCGAGTAACATGAAGAGTGAAAAATCTGAATATATAGTGATGGGACGTGGCAAAAAGAAGAGGTCGGTTCAGGGAGTTCATGGATAGAAGAAACGACTAAAACCCTAAATTGTCTTAAGGTAGCATTCGTTTATTATTTTAAAAATTTTTAATATTATAATAATTAACCAATATTTTAATTTTATTATTTTAAATTTTTTTAATTTTAAATATTATCCAATATTTTAATTTTAGGTTTAAACTAAAAATGTATTTTAAAATAGTTTTATCAAATGTAGGTTAAGTTTATTTAGTTAAAGTTTTGGAATTGTTTACAATTTTTAAATTTCTATTTTAATATTTTTAAAATTTTAATTTAATTTTGATCTTAACCATTGTTTTAAAATGTTTTATTTTTTTTTTAAATTTTTAATATAATTAAAACCAATAATAGTATTGGTAATATAGTTAGAATAGCTATTAGTTAATTTTAATTCAAATTTAAACCTAAATTTTTTAATTAATTCTAGTTTTAATTTTTAATTAATTTAATTTTATAAGTTTTTTATCAAATTAATTTTTAATTTTAATTTTAATTGTTAAGTAGGGCTTAAGAATTTCAAATGTTCAAATTCACTATTTTAACCTTGACAAAGGATCAGCTGTCTTAAGGAAAAAATGAAGTATTTTAGCAGGGAAGGGAGAAAGGGTGTTATCTACTTAATTTAGTTTTGAGGATAGAAGGAAGCCAATTTGTGTTGACTTTGAGGCCTCCATCTCTATTCATATTGTCTGGATGTTTGATGATTTCCAAGGCTTCCCTAAATTTTCTTTTAAAATAGTGGTTTTCTTTGGCTAGGATTTTGGTGTTTTCAAGGCAAATTTGATGTTTGGTTTTGGCGCAATGTTCTGCCAGGGCTGAGGTACGAACTCGTTCAATCCTCATGTCGGCTTCATGTTCTTTAAGTCTAGTGTGGAACGATCGTCCAGTCTCACCTATATAGCTAATATTGCATGAACACAGGATGTTGTAGACTCCCCTAAGTTGTTTCAGGTCAATCGGGTATTTTACAAATTTCATTTTTTGTTTAATAATTTCTAAGGGTTTGAATGAAGTCATAATATTGTTCTTTTTAAGGATTCTGGAGATCTTGTCGGTGACCCCTTGGATGTAAGGTAAGTAGGCTCTTGTGCCACAAGTTTGGGTACTGTGGTCGTCAGTCAAATCCTTGGATGTTGCATGGTTATAAGAATGTCCACTATTGGCCTTATCTAAAGCCTTCTTAATAGCCCTAGGTTTGTAACCTATGTTCAAGAAGAACTCTTTGAGGTGGTCTTTTTCTTCTTGGAGATGGTCAGTATCTGAAATTCTAGAAGCCCTAATTGCTAAAGTGTTAATGACTCCTATTTTCTAGGAGGGGTGGTGGTGGGAATCTGTGTGGAGGTAGATTTCTGTATTATTTTTCTTCCTAAAAACCCTATGTCCTAAGGTCCCATCTTCTTTCCTAGTTATCAAGACATCAAGAAAGTGGATGCTCCCATTTTCCTCCAGTTCCATTGTGAACTTGATATCTGTCGAACAATTATTAAGTTGTTCAAAAAACATTTTAAGCTCATTTTCCCCATGTGGCCAAATCACATTTGTATCATCTACGTATCTCTTCCATTAATGTGAAGCCTTTAGTGGGTAGGATTTTAAAGCCTCTTTCTCAAATTTTTCCATGTAGAGGTTTGCCACTATGGGTGAGAGGGGGGATCCCATGGCTACCCCAGTGGTTTGCTCATAGAATTCTCCTTGAAAACTGAAGAAAGTGGATCTGAGACAAACTTCTGCTAACCTTGTTGTGTCCGGGTCTGCTACCTCTTTGATGACTTGGATGGCCTCATTTAAAGGTATCTTAGTGAATAGGGAGACCACATCAAAACTTAAGATCATGTCATTGGGTTCTACCTTCTTTTTTTTTATCAACTCCACAAATTCACTTGAGTCCTTAATGAATGAGTCTGTGTTACCTACTAGGGGGCCTAGGATTTTGGCTACATGTTTTACCAGCTCATAAGTGGGGGAGTCTATAGTGTTAACGATGGGCCGGAGGGGTACTCCTTCTTTGTGAATTTTTGGGAGGCCATAGATTCTGGGTGTAATCTCATGGTTAGGGGTAAGACGTTTCTTAATTCTTTCATCAAGGTTTGAGTTTTTAATAGTTCTTTTTACCTCTTTTATTATTTTAGAAATAGGGTTTTTGTTAAGTTTTCTATAGCTCCAGTTAGTAGTAAGGTGATCTATCATCTTCGCGTTGTACGCTACTTTGTCTAAGATGACTGTAGCACCTCCTTTGTCTGCTTTTAATATAACTATGTCATTGTTAGACTTGAGGTTTTTCAAGGCTAACTGTTCTTCTTTTGTGATGTTGTTCTTGGGTAGTTTGGCTTTCCTTAGGACTAGAGCGCAATCCTGTCTGATGGTTTCTTTATCCAAAACACTTAAATTCTGAATGCTATCCTCTATAATGCAGATGATGGTCTCGGTGGGGATAGATCTGGGCACTAAGGCGAAGTTCAGGGCCTTTCTTCAGAATACTATTTTCAATCTCGGTCAGCGTGTGGCTCTAGAGGTTAACCACCTTCTTATGATCTCTAGCATGTCCCGGTGCAGGCGCCACATTGGGTCCAAGCTTCTTCTTCTCTACCGGCGATATTCTTCTCCATGCCAACGATCTTCTTCTATTGCATGTCCCACGTAATTCATTTTTTATTGCTGACCTTGAGGGCTGTATTGGCATCCGCTATTCTCCATAATTATGGAATGATAGTGGCCGAGAGTTTGAGGTGGAGGGATAATGCGTCCCTAGATAGGTGGTGCAAGCTGGCGCATGTCCTCTTGATTTCTGTTCTCACCAACGTTAAACTCAATTTGTCAAAAGAGCCTACTTACCTTACATCCAAGGGGTCACTGACAAGATCTCCAAAATCCTTAAAAAGAATAATATTACGACTTCATTCAAAGACTTAGAAACTGTTAAACAAAAAATGAAATCTGTAAAAGACCCGATCGACCCGAAACAACTTAGGGGAGTCTACAACATCCCTTGTTCATTCAATATTAGCTATATAGGTGAGACTGGACGATCGTTCCACACTAGACTTAAAGAACATGAAGCTGACATGAGGATTGAATGAGTCCGTATCTCATCCCTGGCAGAACATTGCGCCAAAACCAAACATCAATTTTGCCTTGAAAACACCAAAATCCTAGCCAAAGAAAACCACTATTTTAAAAGAAAATTTAGGGAAGCCCTGGAAATCATCAAACATCCAAACAATCTGAATAGAGATGGAGGCCTCGAAGTCAGCACAAATTGGCTTCCTTCTATCCTCAAAACTAAATTAAGTAGATGACACCCTTTCTCCCTTGCCTTCTAAAATCCTTCATTTTTTACTTAAGATAGGTAACCCTTTGTCAAGGTTAAAATAGTGAATTTCAACATTTGAAATTCTTAAACCCTACTCAACAATTAAAATTAAAATTAAAAATTAATTTTATAAAAAACTTTTAAAACTAAATTGATTAAAAATTAAAACTAGAATTAATTAAAAAATTTAGGTTTAAATTTGAATTAAAATGAACTAATAGCTATTCTAACTATATTACCAATACTATTATTGGTTTTAATTATATTAAAAAAATTTAAAAATTTTAAAACAATGAAGATCAAAATTAAATTAAAATTTTAAAAATATTAAAATAGAAATTTAAAAATTGTAAACAATTCCAAAACTTATATAAGTAGACTTAACCTACATTTGATAAAACTATTTTAAAATATATTTGTAGTTTAAACCTAAAATTAAAATATTGGTTAATAATTAAAATTAAAAAATTTTAAATAAAAAAATTAAAATATTGGTTAATTATCATAATATAATTTTTTTTAAAATAATAAACGAATGCTATCTTAAGACGATTTAGGGTTTTAGTCGTTTCTTCTATCCATGAACTCCCTGAACTGACCTCTTCTTGTCGCCACATCCCATCACTATATATTCAAATTTTTAACTCTTCATGTTACTCAGCAAAATGTCCTGATGATGGATCCTGTTTTGGATTCGAAACGTTGATATACAATTATGAATACTGTGGTTTTTCTGGTTCCTCCTGAAATTAACCACCACAGAAGTCTTGCTACAGAAATTACTTCCCTATACGAAAGGGAAATGTCACATGCCCCAATTTTGCAAAAAACAATTTTATATTATTTGAGGAAACAATATGTTAAATTTTATGCTAACTTGTAATTGATGACCAGAGGGGTCAAGGATATTTAATATAAATTTGGAATATTTTAATTATAAATAAATAAATGAGGACACAACAGCTTAGGAGAGCTGTTAAAAGAGTGTTTATTGGTCAAATTGGTGGAGGAGATTAGGTGGAGAGCAATCTGACATGTGGCAGCATCCTCAAACCACTTCTAACTGTTGCAGGTGGAAACCTCCCTACATTTGTGGTCATGATTCCCCAAGAAAGTGGAATCAGATCAGGTGGCTCAATTAATGAAAACTAACCCAGAAGACCTAGGCATCTTTATAAAAATTCCATTTGAAGAGAGCTGAGGCTGCTCATTCTAGAGAAGTGATCATTCAGGGTGAATGAATGTACTTCAGAAAAATTCAATGGAGGGGAAATCTGGAAAGTGTTTGAGGGGATAACCGCTGATTGATCTAGTTGCATCTTTTAAGCTGAAGTTCATACTACTATGAGCCAAGTGTTTTATTGAGGTATTGAACTAGTCAGTTGACAGAGGGTTCTATAGTTGCATTATCCACCTAGTTCTCAGCCAAGAAGACCAGGAACAGGCTTGGGGGTGTTGAGGAAGCATTTGTTTGAGCGCTCTCCAGGAGATTGGTAGGGAGGAACGGCCTCCTAAATTTGTTGTCGTCTTGTCCTCAACAGGTTCTATGTTATTTTATTTTACTGTCTTATTTGAATAAATCCTAGTTTATCTGTTATATGAATGTTAAAAGTTCGGAGTTCGTGAATTGTTAGATTTAGTATTCTTTTTAGATTGTTATAGAAAAGAAATTGGTTTAGAGAATAGTGAAATAGAATGGAATTAAATTTCTAGACTGTGTTTTTCCACACCTGGAAACCAGATCGTACTCTAGCACAGTTATAATGCTTTAGGTAAATGAAAGAATTCTTAAGAGAATGAATATAGGATTTTGTATCTGTTGATAGCAGAGTAAAATTTCATTTCAATCTTTAGAATACAATGAAAAAGCAGTGTTAGGGTTTGTTTGTATTACTGTTTTATTTTAGTGTAACTAAATAAAAATGAAGGAAAAGAAATAGTAAACTACACTAGAGTTACAGTAATAGTACACTGTTACAAATAAAAGTTTATAGGAGAAAATAGCTAAGTATTTAAAACAAGTTATTAACCAAACGATACTTCTTTTAAACTATTAACTAAATCTTAAAACTATTACTTAATAAAAACCAGGTTAGGGTTACATTTATAAACCCTTTACTTATGAAAATTAAACAGAGTTCTAGAGTGCACCTTTTACTCTTTGCAGAGCTCTAAATAATTATAATTTATAGAATAGTAAATAAAAATTAAATGTAAATATAAACATTAAATGAAATGAAACTCTGAATTTCATATTTAGGAGCTAATTATTTTTAACAAGCATTCTTATAACCTGTGAAAGAAAAACCTGAGGGTCGAAACCCTAACAACTAATTTATCCAATTATAAATTAATCTATTTAAGTTTTAACCTTTTACATATTAACTGTGTAATGAAATTATCAAGAAGGATAGAATTCATGCCTTAGACTAACCATAGTATTTTTACAAACAAACAACTTTTATAAACCTTTTAAAATAGTAAAATAACACATTATCTACAGGTTAACAAAACCATTGTAAAAAAAAAAACGAGACAAAGCTCCAAAATTGACGAAGTATTTCTTTAATTAAAAACAATTGTATTACATTGTCGGGCCGTAAGGCTAAGAATTAACAAAAATACATATCACGGCTCAAGGGCCGGTATTACCCAGCATAATAGCAAGGGTCTATAAGTAAAATTGGAAAGCAACATGATAAAACTTCTTAACTAATGAAGAAACCAAAACAGGCTTCCAAGCACTGTGTTTTTCCTTCATTAACCCTCATTGCAAGTAGGGCAAAACCCATATTTGAAATCAAGGCTTACTGGTTGGGGCCGCGAGTCCACTGAAGCCAACCGTTGTTTTATTTCCATTGAATATTGGAGCCATCATGGGTTCCTGTAAATAGCACATTATCGAGCATTAGAATAATGCTCAGCTTCTAATCTCAAACCCTAACTGTGTAAATAACTTAACCAAGAGTTTTTTATAATAAAGAATTGAGTTGTATTTACCTGCAAGTAAGAAGAGAATTTGAGCAACAAAGAAGCTGTCACCAACTTTAGCAAATTATCCAGAGGAGTATTCAAACCCCTACGCCGACCCTAGAGTGGAGACAGTGTCAGCAAGTTTAAACTTCACAAAGCTATGACGAGCTGCAAAAAAAACACAACTGAAACCATGGACAGGCCGCGAGCCAAACACTTGACAAATAACCACTCACACAGTAAGGCTCACAACCGCGAAGAGTCGTGACCTAAAAATTGACTATTGAGACTAAAACAGTAACAAACACAAGCTACAAAGCAAGCAAGCAGAGGAACATCGTCTCATGGCCACCAAGAAAAATACACAGAGTGGCCCATAGGCCAGCGAAACCCTCAGAGTAAAATGACAGGTGAACAGGGTTTTTTCTTCTATCTTTTAAGTCACCAATACATGGACAATAACAGACCATGTGCCCTCCAAATATTTCAACCACGCAAGGGTCTTGTCTATAGTCAATCTGCGTTCCAATTATCAATTTATTATTGCAATGATCAATAAACAAAATATGTAATCGACTATGGAATGTATATATATATATATATATATATATATATTCACTAATGAAAACATAAACTATATCATTGTAATCGACAGTATCGAGGTTTGGGATAATTGTTAACAATGATTCGATGTCGTTGACCATAGAATAAACATTTCCAAATAATAATTTGTATGTTCACTTTGCAAAACGACTTTAAAACATTTACATATTATTTGAAGCTCAAACTATACTATTTGTAATCGATGGTTTAAGGTTAGTTAGAATTGCTATTAACTAATATATGTCATTTGACTATAGAGTATAAATGTTTTAAACCATGTCAAATAAACAATCACAAGGCTCGACCTTAGTGTAAACCTTTACAAATAATGTTTTGTATGCTCAACTTGCCAATGACAATAATAATGATTCTTATCATTATTTATAAAGTAAATTGTGCTTAATAGGTTCTAGCATAGTATAGGAATCTTTGTTATAATGTTTCATTGATATAGACCTTATATTAGAAGTTTTAGGTAGAAAAATCTACCATAGTAGCTATTATAAACTACAACTTATTATAAGTGGGGCAACGTGATAATAGTAATTTTACTATGGTGTAAACCATGCACAAGGTTTATAAATTATAGGAATAACACTGATAATGTATTTACGTATGATTTAAATTTTATAAAAGTGGTGGTAGGTAGTATTCCATCTTAAGATGATGTATCTAGTTACAAGAACCAAACTTATAATGTCATGGAAATTTCCAGGTAGTAAGATCTCTACAGGATGCAAGTAACAATTAGATCGGTACATTATAAAATAATGTGGTATTGTATGTTGTTACAATAATACATGCAGCAAGGCGATAATTTCTGTGGCTAGTAAGATAGAGACAAAATAGAAACATGCACTCTGTTGGAAATCCTTACCTTCGAGATTGATAGAAGTACTTTCATGAATAAAAGACAATACATTTAAACATACTATTAGCGATATAAGCATGTTAAATTAGAAGTAATTGTATGACGAAGAACTTGAGCTCTAAGCTCACAGTAAGTATCTTTTTGTTTAGCTAAGTATGATAAAGTTAACAATATTTATGACTAAGCATTGAATACGGTCTTAGAAACAAAAACTATGGAAGACAATTACTTTACCTCAGCAGAGCTTGCTTTTAAATAAGCAGATTATTTACTATCATATTAAGATGCAACATAAATACTTCTTGCTACCTTATGAATTAAACTCCTACTTGATCGATCGTTACCTGTTGAACCTGTAAGAACCAACAGTCCATCTGCGTTAGCATAATGCTAAGTAAGAGCAAGTTTTCAAAGATAGATTTCACCTACTTGCCAAAAAGTAAAATTATTAGTAAAGCTAAAAGAAAACTGGATGCAGGTCATTCTTATATACCTTATGAAAATGAAAGTTGTATTAGTTATTGTATTATGAAACTAATTAATATTAAATGTTAAACTGTTTCATTTTTCGCTAACCACTAGGAGTTAGTAAACTGCGTATTCAGACATTTTATGTTATCTTAAAAATTTTAAATTTTTATGAAATTTTTGGGTCATGACATGTGGTATCAGAGCACAAGGTTCAAACACTAGGCCTTGATGAAGCTCAACTTGCTTATATGAAATAGTGAATTTAAATCATTTTGCTAATGTTGTTTTCTTTTAATGTTATTCAACAGAGAAATTTGTTTCTGAGTTTAACAACAGGTATGGAAAGACTGGAGGAATATGCGGAGGAGGAATCTCCCTTTACTAAACAAGAAAACTTACAAAGAGAACCTATACAAGAAGACATACCCACTAATTCCTCAAAACTTTTACAAACAGTAAAAGAATTAAAATATGAAATGGAATCTGTTAAAAAAAGAGAATGAGAGGATTCTGAGAGCTCAGGAAGAGCTGAATCAGATCCTAATAGAAAGATTTCATATTGAGGGAATGGGTAAAAGAGCTGAATCAGAAGATATAAGTTATCAACATAAGTATAAAAAGGCTAAACAGACTAAAAATGAAAGCAGCTCACCTTCCGAAGTGTTTGGTGATCGACGTAATTCTCATTCTACTAGTGATAGTAGTGAGGATAACCACCACTCTAGAAAAAGAAAATATAAACCTTATGAAGAAATTTCTGGAGAGTTTAAAAGGATCAAAATGCCAACATTCAATGGAGAAACTGAAAAGGGGGAGGAAGTAGAATCCTGGTTATCCGGGATGAAGAAGTACTTCCAGATTTATAGCAATTCTAACCAATTAAAGGCTAGAATGGCCATCTATAATCTCTCAGAGAAAGCTAATATATGGTGGCAAGATTTAAAGAGACTGAAAGGTATAACAGAGAAGAACATAAATTGGAGTAACTTCAAGAAGTACTTTAAAAATAAATTTTTATCTAAACAGTACTATGAAGAAAGGGCTAAATAATTCTATGAATTAAAACTGGGTACAATGACTATGAAAGATTTAAACAATAATTTTTTAAGTCTGCTTAGGTATGTGACACACCTTGTAGATGAAAAACCAAAGGTACAATGGTTCCTCAGTTGTTTACCTTGTCACGTAAAGGATAGGATTGAGTATGACAATCCAAAAACTCTGGAAGAAGCTATGCCAAAAGCCAATTTCTGTTATGAATAGAATCGGAAAAAGGAGAGTATGGCCAACTGGAAGGCCAAAAAGAATAACAATTATGATCAAAAGAAGAAAGATTTTGTGCCCAATCAGAATTCTAAAAATAATAAGGCCAGAAATTTTCCTAATAAGAATTTCCAAGGGAATAAGAATAATTCACCGAACAATCAGAACAATCAAAAGAGTAAAGAGTTTGCTAATAATCATGGTAATTACATGAAAAACTTTGAACTAAAAGAACCCATAAAGTGTTGGGAGTGTAATGGCCCACATTATGCCTCAGTCTATCCTAATCGGAAAAAGACTGTTAGTAATATCCATACAATACAGGAGAAGATGACTGTTGGAGATTTAGCGAGGACTATGCCTAGGATCAATGTAGCCTTGGAGAATCGACAAGCAGACTATCAAAATTCCATGGTGGAAGTAGAAGGTAAGATAAACCAAACACCCATAGCTATTTTAACTGATCCAAGAGCTAGTTCAAGTTATATTTCACCTAATTTGGTAGAAAAATGTAAACTGCCTATTGAAAAGTTTGTAAGTTCTTGGTTGGTTCAGTTAGCTATTGGTGCAAAGAGGAAGGTAACTGGTTTTGTAAAGGATTGTGCAGTATTTATGGATCAATTTGAAACTTTTGTAAAGCTTAATGTACTACTTCTGGGTTCTTACGACATACTAATTGGTACGGATTGGTTAGAGAAACATAGGGTGATCTTAAATTGCTATGATAAAACCTTTACTTGTATAAATAATGATGGAAAATCAATAAGTGTAAAGGGAATCCCTAGAAAAACAACTGTAAGGAAGATTTCTGTTATGCAACTTAAGAGAGCTGTTAGGAAAGGTTGTAAGGATTATGCAGTAACGGTAACTAACGAGGAAAATCTAAATAGTATAGATAAACTAAAATTGGAGGATATACCAGTTTTAAAAGAATATGCAGATGTATTTCCAGAAGAAATTCCAGGACTGCCTCCAAAAAGGGAACTAGATTTTACCATTGAGCTGATACCAGGTGCAGTACCCAGCTCAAAGGCCCCTTATCGGATGAACATACTTGAACTTAATGAACTTAAGTCACAATTAAAATAACTTATTGACAAGAAATAAATTCGACCCAGTGTCTCTCCCTGGGGGGCACTTGTCATCTTCGTTAAGAAAAAGGATGGAACTCTACAACTTTGTATAGATTACCGTCAGTTGAATAAGATGACTATTAAAAATAGATACTTGTTGCCTCGCATAGATGATCTGTTTGATCAACTACGTGGAGCCATGGTGTTTTCAAAAATTGATTTATGGTCTGGATATCACCAAGTTAGGATTAAAGATGAAGACATCTTTAAGACAACTTTTAGGACTCAATATGGCCATTACGAGTTTGTCGTCATGCCATTTTACTAATGCTCTAGCTGTTTTTATGTGTCTAATGAATAATGTAATGCATAAATATCTAGATAAGTTTGTGGTCATGTTTATCGACGACGTATTAATCGATTCGAAATATGAAGAAGAGCATAAAGAACATTTAAAAATTGTTTTGCAAGAGTTATGAGATCATCAACTCTTTGCAAAGTTTAGTAAATGCGACTTCTTTAAGGATAAAATCTAGTACTTAGGTCATGTGGTGACTAAAGAAGGAATTTTGGTGGATCCCAAAAAGATAAAGGAGATTGAAGATTGGCCAGTTCCTAAAGACGTAACTGATGTTCGATCCTTCCTGGGAATTATCGGTTATTACCGAAGGCTCATTGAAGGGTTTTTCGAGAATCGCAAATCCGATAACCTCTTTGCAGAAGAAGGGAAAGAAATTTGATTGGAATTAGAAGTGTGAGGATAGTTTTAAAAAGTTAAAAACTTTATTAACCAGTGCACCTATTTTAAGAAAATCTGATCCAAATAAAGAATTTATAGTGTGTACTGATGCCTGCAATGATGGTTTAGGTGGAGTATTGACTCAAGAAGGGCATGTTATCGCTTATGAGTCTAGGAAATTAAAAATTCATGAAAAGAATTATGCAACTTATGACCTGGAATTAGCTGCTGTCATACATGCTCTAAAGATGTGGCGTCATCATTTAATTGGAAGAAAATTTATTCTAATAACAGATAATAAAGGACTAAAATATCTGTTAGATCAACCTAACCTAAATGCTAGACAAGCTAGGTGGATAGCTTTTCTAAGTGAGTATGATTTTGAAATTCGGCATATTAAAGGGAAAGAAAATAAAGTTGCTGATGCATTAAGTAGAAATGCAAGGATGAACTTTACAGCAGTTATCAGCACTTATACAATAGATTTGGAAGAACAGCTTAAAGTAGGGTAAGAACAAGATGAAATTTACCAAAAATTACAAGCAAAAATGAAAGAAAATCCAACAGAAAGTTTAAGTAAAGGGTACAGTTTGAATGAAAAAGGATTTTTACTGTATAAAGACAGAATGTATGTACCTAATGTACCTAAATTTAAGTTATTAATTTTAGATGAAATCCATAAAACTCCATACTCAGGCCATCCAGGTTATCAGAAGACTATAACTATGTTAAGAAAATAATATTTTTGGCCAAACATGAAGACTGAACTAGCAGAATATATCGCTAGATGTTTTGAATGTCAGCAAGTAAAAACTGAACATCAACACCCAGTTGGATTACTTCAGTCATTTCCCATTCCTAGCTAGAAATGGGAGATAATTAGTCTTGATTTTGTTACTGGACTACCTAAAAATCAAAACTTAAATGATTCTATAATGGCAGTAGTTGACAAATTGAGTAAAGCAACCCATTTTATACTTGTAAAAACTACTTATAAAGCTACAAACATAGCTGATATCTTTTTAAAGCAAATTTTCTAACTACATGGGATACCGAAAGTTATAATCTCAGATCGGGACCCTAAATTTACAGGTAACTTTTGGAAATCTCTGATTAAAGGATTAAACACTATGCTAAATTTTAGTACTTCGTTCCATCCTCAAACTGATGGACAAACTGAAAGAGTAAACCAAGTACTGGAATATTTACTAAGAATGTATGTAAAGGATCAGCCAGGTAAATGGGAGGATTATTTGCACCTAGTGGAATTTGATTATAATAATAATTATCAAGCTTCAGCCAGATTTAGTCCTTTCGAAATCTTGTATGGAAGGAAGTTTAATACTCCTATCTCTTGGAGTAATACGTTGGACAGATTATTATTAGGTCCTGAATTATTGAAATAAATGGGAGAGATTGTAAAGTAGGTACAAGGTAATCTAGAAATTGCACAAGATCGACAAAAAAGTCAAGCAGACCTTAAAAGAACTCCAAAAGAGTTTTAGGTAGGTGAAAATGTGTTCATCAAGGTGAGACCCAAAAATAGCTCTCTGAAGTTGGGTAGTTGTGCAAAACTAGCACCTCATTACCGTGGTCCTTTTGAAATAATATCCAGGATTGGGCAGGTAGCCTATCAGTTAGCCTTACCATCGAATTTAAGAGTTCACAATGTTTTTCACCTTTCTGTATTAAAGAAATATGTGCATGATGCTACTCATGGTATTAATTGGAATGATGTACAAGTAGAACCTGAAGGAGATTTTCTGGTGGAACTGGACTGTATCCTCGAGCGGAGGGAGATCACACTTCGGAACCGCACCATTGGTCAGGTGAAGGTGCAATGGAAGCACCTTAGTCCAGAAGAAGCTACCTGAGAATTGGAAAGTCACATGCGGGATGCATATCCAATTCTGTTCCATGGGAATTCTGAGGATGAGGAATAAATAACATTGAGGACGATGTTATAATTTAAGGGGGTGTGTATGTCACATGCCCCAATTTTGCAAAAAAAAATATATATATTATTTGAGGAAACAATATGTTAAATTTTATGCTAAGTTGTAATTGATGACCAGAGGGGTCAAGGATATTTAATGTAAATTCTGAATATTTTAATTATAAATAAATAAATGAGGAGCAATAGCTTAGAAGAGTTGTTAAAAGAGTGTTTATTGGTCAAATTGGTGGAGGAGACTGGGTGGAGAGAAAAATGACATGTGGCAGCATCCTCAAACCACTTCCAACTGTTGCAGGTGGAAACCTCCCTACATTTGTGGTCATGATTCCCCAAGAAAGTGGAATCAGAGCAGGTGGCTCAATTAATGAAAACTGACCCAGAGGACCTAGGCATCTTTATAAAAATTCCCATTGAAGAGAGCTGAGGCTGCTCATTCTAGAGAAGTGATCATTCATGGTGAATGAATGTACTTCAGAGAAATTCAATGGAGGCGAAATCTGGAAAGTGTTTGAGGGGATAACTGCTGATTGATCTAGTTGCAGCTTTTAAGCTAAAGATCAAACTGCTGAGAGCAGAGTGTTTTATTGAGGTATTGAACTAGTCAGTTGACAGAGGGTTCTATAGTTGCATTCTCTACCCAGTTTTAAGCCAAGAAGACCAGGAGCAGGCTTGGGTGTCCTGAGGAAGAGTTGTTTGAGTGCTCTCCAGGAGATTGGTAGGGAGGAACAGCCTACTAAAGCTGTTGTTGTCTTGTCCTCAACATGTTCTATGTTATTTTATTTTACTGTCTTAGTTAAATAAATCCTAGTTTATCTGTTATATGAATGTTAAAAGTTTAGAGTTTGTGAATTGTTAGATTTAGTATTCTTTTTAGATTGTTATAGAAAAGAAATTAGTTTAGAGAATAGTGAAATAGAATGGAATTAAATTTCTAAACTGTGTTTTTCCACACCTGGAAACCAGGTCATACTCTAGCACAGTTAGAATGATTTAGGTAAATGAAATAATTCTTAAGAGAATGAAGATAGGATTTTGTATCTGTTGATAGTAGAGTAAAATTTTATTTCAATGTTTAGAATACAATGAAAAAGCAGTGTTAGGGTTTGTTTGTATTACTGTTTTATTTTAGTGTCACTAAATAAAAATGCAGGAAAAGAAATAGTAAACTACACTAGAGTTACAGTAATAGTACACTGTTACAATTCAAAGTTTATAGGAGATAATAGCGAAGTATTTAAAACAAGTTATTAACCAAACATTACTTCTTTTAAACTATTAACTAAATCTTAAAACTATTACTTAATAAAAACCAGTTTAGGGTTACATTTATAAACCTTTTATTTATGAAAAATAAACAGAGTTCTAGAGATAACCTTTTACTCTTTGCAGAGCTCCAAATAATTATAATTTACAGAATAGCAAATAAAAATTAAATGCAAATATAAACATTAAATGAAATAAAACTCAGAATTTAATATTTAGGAGCTAATTATTTTTAACAAACGGGCTTATAACCTGTGAAAGAAAAACCCGAGGGTCGAAACCCTAACAACTAATTTATCCAATTATAAATTAATCTATTTAAGTTTTAACCTTTTACATTATTAACTATGTAACAAAATTATCAAGAAGGCTAGAATTCATGCCTTAGACTGACCATAGTCTTTTTACAAACAAACAACTTTTATAAACCTTTTAAAATAGTAAAATAACACATTATTTACAAGTTAACAAAACCACTGTAAAAAAAAAAATGAGACAAAGCTCCAAAATTGACGAAGTCTTTCTTTAATTAAAAACAACTGTATTACATTGTCGGGCCATAAGGCTAAGACTTAACAAAAATACATATCACGGCTCAAGGGCTGGTATTATCCAGCATAATGGCAAGGGTCTGTAAGTATAATTGGAAAGCAACATGATAAAACTTCTTAACTAATGAAGAAACCGAAACAGGCTTCCAAGCACTGTGTTTTTCCTTCATTAACCCTCATTGCAAGTAGGTCAAAACCCATATTTGAAATCAGGGATTACTGGTTGGGGCCACAAGTCCACTGAACCTGGCCATTGTTTTCTTTCCACTGAAGATTGGAGCTATCATGGGTTTTTGTAAAGAGCACATTATCGAACGTTAGAATAATGCTCAGCTTCTAAGCTTAAACCCTAACTGTGTAAATAACTTAACCAAGAGTTTTTCATAATAAAGAATTGAGTTGTCTTTACCTGCAAGTAAGAAGAGAATTCGAGCAGTGAAGAAGCTATCACCAGCTTTAGCAAATTATCCAGAGGAGTATTCAAACCCCTATGCCGACCCTGGAGTGGAGACAGTGTCAGCAAGTTTAAACTTCACAAAGCGGTGACGAGCTGCAAGAAAAACACAACTGAAACCATGGACAGACCACAAACCAAACACTTGACAAATAACCACTTGAACAGTAAGGCTCACAACCGCAAAGAGTCGTGACCTAAAAACTGACTATTGAGACTACAAGAGTAACAAACACAAGCTACGAAGCAAGAAAGCAGAGGAACAACCTCTCATGGCCGCCAAGAAAAATACACAGAGCAGCCCACAGGCCAACGAAACCATCGGAGTAAAATGACAGGTGAATAGGGTTTTTTTTCTTTCTGTCTTTTAAGTCACCAATACATGGACGAGAGTAGACCACATGCCCTCCAAATCTTCCAACCACGCAAGGATCTTGTCTATAGTCAATCTGCGTTCCAATTATCAATTTATTATTGCAATGATCAATAAACAAACTATGTAATCGACTATGGAATGTATATATATATTCACTAATGAAAACATAAACTATATCATTGTAATTGACAGTATCGAGGTTTGGGATAATTGTTAACAATGATTCTATGCCATTGACCATAGAATAAACATTTCCAAATAACAATTTGTATGTTCACTTTGCAAAACGACTTTAAAACATTTACATATTAATTGAAGCTCAAACTATACTATTTGTAATCGATGGTTTAAGGTTAGTTAGAATTGCTATTAACTAATATATGTCATTTGACTATAGAGTATAGGTGTTTTAAACCATGTCAAACAAACAATCACAAGGCTCAATGTTAGTGTAAACTTTTACAAATAATGTTTTGTATGCTCAACTTGCCAATGACAATAATAATGATTCTTATCATTATTTATAAAGTCAATTGTGCTTACTGGGTTCTAGCATAGTATAGGAATCTTTGTTATAATGTTTCATTGATATATACCTTAGATTAGAAGTTTTAGGTATAAAAATCTACCATAGTAGTTATTATAAACTACAACTTATTATAAGTGAGGCAACATGATAATAGTAATTTTACTATGGTGTAAACCATGCACAAGGTTTATAAATTATAGGAATGACATTGATAATGTATTTACCTATGATTTAAATTTTATAAAAGTGGTGGTAGGTAGTATTCCATCTTAAGATGATGTATCTAGTTACAAGAACCAAACTTATAATGTCATGGAAATTTCCAGATAGTAATATCTTTACAGGATGCAAGTAACAATTAGATCGGTACATTATAAAATAATGTGGTATTGTATGTTGTTACAATAATACATGCAGCAAGGCGATAATTTCTGTGGCTAGTAAGATAGAGACAAAATAGAAACATGCACTCTGTTGGAAATCCTTACCTTCGAGATTGATAGAAGTACTTTAATGAATAAAAGACAGTACATTTAAACATAATATTAGCGATATAAGCATGTTAAATTAAAAGTAATTGTATGACAAAGAACTTGAGCTCTAAGCTCACAGTAAGTATCTTTTTGTTTAGCTAAGTGTGATAAAGTTAACAATCTTTATGACTAAGCATTGAATACGGTCTTAGAAACAAAAACTATGGAAGACAATTACTTTACCTCATCAGAGCTTGCTTTTAAATAAGCAGATTATTTACTATCATATTAACATGCAACATAAATACTTCTTGCTACCTTATGAATTAAACTCCTACTTGATTGATCGTTACCCGTTGAACCTGTAAGAACCAGCAGTCCATCTGCGTTAGCATAATGCTAAGTAAGCCCAAGTTTTCAAAGATAGATTTCACCTACTTGCCAAAAAGTAAAATTATTAGTAAAGCTAAAAGAAAACTGGATGGAGGTCATTCTTATATACCTTATGAAAATGAAAGTTGTATTAGTTATTGTATTATGAAACTAATTAATATTAAATGTTAAACTCTTTCATTTTTTGCTAACTGCTAGCAGTTAGTAAACTGCGTATTCAGACATTTTATGTTATCTTTAAAATTTTAAATTTTTATGAAATTTTGGGGTCATGACAGGAAATATGTAATCATGTCCGATTACTAGAGAAGTTAAGAGTTAAAATAATGAAGAGAGCGGAAGACCTGAATTTCTTAAAAACTTGCAGAGACAAGAAGCTAACTCCCTCGTTCGTTGTAATCAACCACCGTATGCGCAATAACCACAACCAGAAATATTTTGACAAATTGAGTTTAACACTGGTCAGAACAGAAATCAAAAGGACACGCACCAACTTGGACCGCTTTTCCAGGGATGCGTTATCCCTCCCCCTCAAACTCTCGCCCACTATGAGTCCAGAATTATGGAGAATAGCCGATGCCAATACATCCCTCAAGGTCAGCAATAAAAAGCGAATGACATGGGACAGGCAACAGAAGAAGATCCCTGGCATGGAGAAGAAGATCGTTAACATAGAGAAGAAGAAGCTTGGACCTAATGTGGCGCTTGCACCAGGACACGCTAGCAGTCATAAGAAGGTGGTTAACCTCTCGAGCCACATGCGACTGAGATTGAAAATAGTATTCTGAAGAAAGGCCTGAACTTTGCCTTAGCACCTAGATCTATCCCCACCGAGACCATCATCTACACTATAGAGGAAAACATTCAGAATTTAAGTGTTTTGGATAAAGAAACCGTCAGACAGGATTTCGCTCTAGTCCTAAGGAAAGCCAAACTACCCAAGAACAACATCACAAAAGAAGAACAATTAGCCTTGAAAAACCTCAAGTCTAACAATGACATAGTTATATTAAAATCAAACAAAGGAGGTGCTATAGTCATCTTATACAAAGTAGTTTACAACACGAAGATGATAGATCACCTTACTACTAGTGGGAGCTATAGAAAACTTAACAAAAAACATATTTTTAAAATAATCAAAGAGGTAAAAAGAACTATTAAAAACTCAAACCTTGATGAAAGAATTAAGAAATGTCTTACCCCTAACCGTGAGATTACACCCAAAATCTATGGCCTCCCAAAAATTCACAAAGAAGGAGTACCCCTCCGGCCCATTGTTAACACTATAGACTCCCCCACTTATGAGCTGGCAAAACACGTAGCGAAAATCCTAGGCCCCCTGGTAGGTAACACAGACTCATTCATTAAGGACTCAAGTGAATTTGTGGAGTTGATAAAAAAGAAGAATGTAGAACCCAATGACATGATCTTGAGTTTTGATGTGGTCTCCCTATTCACTAAGATACCTTTAAATGAGGCCATCCAAGTCATCAAAGAGGTAACAGACCCGGACACAGCAAGGTTAGCAGAATTTTGTCTCAAATCCACTTTCTTCAGTTTTCAAGGAGAATTCTATGAGCAAACCACTAGGGTAGCCATGGGATCCCCCCCCTCACCCATAGTGGCAAACCTCTACATGGAAAAATTTGAGAAAGAGGCTCTAAACTCCTACCCACTATAGCCTTCACAATGGAAGAGATACGTAGATGATACAAATGTGATTTGGCCACATGGGGAAAACGAGCTCAATTTTTTTTTTGAACATCTTAATAATCGTTCGGCAGATATCAAGTTCACAATGGAACTGGAGGAGAATGGGAGCATCCCCTTTCTTGATGTCTTGATAACTAGGAAAGAAGATGGGACCTTAGGACATAGGGTTTTTAGGAAGAAAACTAATACAGAAAGCTACCTCCATGAAGATTCCCACCACCACCCCTCCTAGAAAATAGGAGTCATCAACACTTTAGCAATTAGGGCTTCTAGAATTTCAGATACCAACCATCTCCAAGAAGAAAAAGACCACCTCAAAGAGGTCCTCTTGAACAAAGGTTACGAGCCTACGGCTATTAAGAAGGCTTTAGATAAGGCCAATAGTGGAAATTCTTATAACCATGCAACATCCAAAGATTTGACTAACAACCACAGTACCCAAACTTGTGGCACAAGAGCCTACTTACCTTACATCCAAGGGGTCATCGACAAGATCTCCAGAATCCTTAAAAAGAATAATATTACGAATTCATTCAAACCCTTAGAAACTATTAAACAAAAAATGAAATCCGTAAAAGACCCAATCGACCCGAAACAACATAGGGGAGTCTACAACATCCCGTGTTCGTGCAATATCAGATATATAGGTGAGACTGGACGAGCGTTCCACACTAGACTTAAAGCACATGAAGCCGACATGGGGATTGAACGAGTCCATATCTCGGCCTTGGAAGAACATTGCACCAAAACCAAACATCAAATTTGCCTTGAAAACAGCAAAATCCTGGCCAAAGAAAACCACTATATTAAAAGAAAATTTAGGGAATCCCTGGAAATCATCAAACATCCAGACAATCTAAATAGAGATGGAGGCCTCGAAGTCAGCACAAATTGGCTTCCTTCTATCCTCAAAACTAAATTAATAGATAACACCCTTTCTCCCTTCCCTTCTAAAATCCTTCATTTTTTCCTTAAGACAGGTAACCCTTTGTCAAGGTTAAAATTACATTAATTAAAAATTAAAACTAGAATTAATTAAAATTTTTAGGTTTGAATTTGAATTAAAATTAACTAATATCTATTCTAACTATATTACCAATACTATTATTGGTTTTAATTATATCAAAAATTTTAAATTTTTTTAAGACAATGGTTAAGATCAAAATTAAATTAAAATTTAAAAATATTAAAATAGAAATTTAAAAATTGTAAACAATTCCAAAACATTAACTAAGTAAACTTAACCTACATTTGATAAAACTATTTTAAAATACATTTTTAGTTTCCACCTAAAATTAAAATATTGGTTAATAATTAAAATTAAAAAATTTTAAAACAATAAAATTAAAATATTGGTTAATTATTATAATATAAAAAAATTAAAATAATAAGCGAATGCTACCTTAAGACAATTTAGGGTTTTAGTCATTTCTTCTATCCATGAACTCCCTGAACCGACCTCTTCTTGTCGCCACATCCCATCACTCTATATTCAGATTTTTCACTCTTCATGTTACTCGGCAAAATGTCTTGAGGATGGAGCCTGTTTTGGATTCGAAACGTCGATATACAATTATGAATACTGTGGTTTTTCCAATTCCTCCTGAAATTATTATGATATTATGCTACATACAGTTTAATGACAGTGTGACAAAACTTACTATAATGAAACTCTATGTAATATCCTTAGAGGTTTTGTATAAATGATTAAGTCCTAGAAATGGAATTATTATGATAAATATCTTGGAAAAATAACAGTAAAAGCTTCCAATGTTAACATAGTTATTTGATGACACTGCTGGTAATCTTATCAGAAGAAAGTTGGTTGATTTATTTCAATGGAAACTCTACAGTTCAATATTAATTCAGATTCATTTCATCCATGTACAATCATTCCTATCTACAGCTAAACAATCCTTCTGTACTAGAGTACTTCATCGTAAGATGAGTGGAAAAATGCAAAAAGGAAAAATTTACTCATCATTTGATCATTTCTAATTCTAGGTTCATTTAGTCATATAGTCATAGACAAGTAAGCTTTCCTAAGTAAATGCAGACTTAAGCATTTCACTAGCAAATTCATAGTATCTAAGCATTAATAGAAAATCTAAACATGACATACTTCATTCTAGTAATTTTCTTCGACATAAATAAATAAGATAACACAATGGAACCTAGTAATTGTAGAAGAGACAAACATCGCAAGGAGCCTGTTCCACCGAACCTTTTCTTGAAGATAGCTCAAATTCTTGTCTTAGGACCCTTGAGCCTATCCATTGATCCCCCAGGATAAAATAACTGTGTGAAGAAATGGGATTAAATACCCCTGCAACTCAACAAAAATACTTAACAACAGTACTTTTCTCCTAAGCAGTAAAGAACTTAGCTAACAAGCTGCACTGGTTCTAAAAACAGTCTTAACACTCTAACCACTTCTAAATTTTCCCCTCATCGAATCTCTTGTGCTCTTTTCTCAACTTCATAAATTTCACAAGGTAAAGAATGAACAACCTCCTGCTAAATTTGATGGATAGATATATGCATGCCTAGGTCATTTTGGTCATTTTTTCAATTAATGAGCCACCTGCTCTGTTGCACTTTCTTGGGGAACATGACCACAAAATTAGGGAAGTTTACCCCTACACCAACTAGAAGTGGTTGAGGATGTTTCCATGTGTCATTTTTCTCTCACCCCAGTCTATTCCTCCTGGTGAGTCAATTGACACTCATTCAACAACCTCCTTAGGCTATTTGTCTCATCTTTTATTTATTAAATAATAAAATATTCAACATAATTAATTACAGTCATCGTTGACCTCATATGGTCAATAGTCATAAAATTTACAGTAAAAGTAAAATATAATATTTTCTTAAACATAAAATGTTATTGAAATTGGTGTACGTGACAAGATTGCAATGAAGAGAATGATTCTCTGGATGCAACCATGTGATTGGAAGCTCCAGAATCAATGAGGAAGGCATGTGCTGTTCAACAGCTAGCCTTCAGTGCATGGCATGTCTCTTCATGTTCTTCAGTTTCTTCTCTATGGTCAGCCTTCCTTGGGCTAGCAAGTACAATAATGTTATGTTTCTTCAGAAGAGGAGCCATCTCATCAATTGTTCTTCTCATATAGGAGCTTTCTGGATGAAAGACGCTTCCACAATAAGAACAAAGTGTCTTTCCTTTTCCATTCTTCTTGCTTCTCTTCAAAACTGAAGGCTCATTTGACTAGTATTTATCCATAGGAGACTCATCCTTTTGCTTCCCTTTATCATTCGCTACCTTAGGTCCTCCTGCAACTAGTTCTTGATCTCTGGAAGATCGAATGATCCCCATTTGGATCAACTTGTCATGCTCCTCAGTGAGAGATTCAATGAAGGAGTTAAGAGTAGCCATCCTCCAATTTGGAGTAGTGAGCTTCACTAAATTAAATGTTGATACAAATACTGAATATTCTGCACCACGTTTTGAGAGAATCGCAAGGATGAGTTGATCATCCTCCTTCTCAACCTTGCACAACTTCAATTGGAACACTAGATGCTTGAATTTGGTGAAGAAGTCATTTAGTGTTTCGAAATTGGTTGGATGAATAGAAATCAGCTCATTATCTAGCTGATAGATCCTCAAATCATCTTGCTTGTCAAATAAGGAAGCAATATTATCCCAAACCTTCTTGGGATTCTTTAATCCATTGATGTGGAACAGAAGATATCGAGAGATTGAGAGGCACAAGCATCCATATGCTTCATCAACCCTATTCAAGTACTTTTCTTTGTCAACATAATGAATTGGCTCTGGCTCTATCTCCATTGTGAGTCTAAAGAGTCTTTTGGAGTGTAGTTTCATCTCCATGTCCTCCTTCCACTGGTGGTAGTTGAAAGAAGTGAGAATCTCCATTGGAGGAGCCATTTAGTATGCAAAGAAGACGACTGAGCTACTATAGCAAATGTAGTGAAGGAGACTGATAAACCTGTAAATCACACAATCAAACAGACAAAGTAAGGTTGACAGTCTGCACTTTTGGAATTTCTTTCACACCCAGCTTAGTTGATCAAGCAAGTTTGATCAACAATTTGCTTGGGATATTAAGTGGTAAATTCTCCGCTTTTGGTACAGTATTGGAAGGAGCAATTTTGATCCCAGTATGAATTTATAGTAGGAGAAGTTCCTTGTCCTATTGAGGCTTTGATACCATATTAAATTGAGCACATAGATTTGTGTACCAACACACAACTCACAAGATAGATCTTACAATTTACTCAGCAATTGAAGAATGAAATAGTGCAAAAATGGCTTGCAATTGTGAATTCTTTCATTAATCAAAAGTAATTAGATAATTAATTACAATGAATTACAATGGATAAATAGCCTCATGCAATTTAAATATATGTGAGGAAATTCGAATTGTTTGGACTCTACTTGACTGAATGGTTAACTGACCTTGTCTAAATTATTATCGGAGTCCATTGGAGTTCAAAATCCAAACTCAAGTGTCTAATTTAGTGTTAACTAGTCTAACTATCTGAGGTGGGTAAGTAAATGCGCCTCACCTGCATACAACCATGTGATCATAGCGCTAACTGAGTAGAACTGAATGTAGGGAACTAAAACTTAATGTAACTGACTCCTAACTGAGCTTGACTAGTCACCAACTGAACTCAACTAATGGAGGTTGGTATCAACACTCCCAGTGGCTCCTAATTTGTAGGGATTGATCTAAGAGGCTCCTAAAATGATGCATGCAAGTGAAATCAGTGGAATTTGGCCTCAATTAGTGTTCCCCACACTTTAGTAACTAGTACATGTGCCCCAATTAGGCCAAGTGGACCCAATGGTGCTAGTGACTAAAAATAGACTTAAAGGACTCCTGATTTAGAAATTACTCAAGATTTAGACACAAATGACCAAATTGGACAAGGGAGGATTATAATCCTAACAGGGGTCCTCCCCCCGGGAGAGGGTGCATGGGGGCTAGTGATCCCCCATCTAGGGCTTTGAGAGTGAAGCCCACAAGGAATTATTTTTTGGTTGTTTTCACCTTGTTTTTTTGTCATTTTTCAACCAATTGTAATATAATTCTAGTTTGGGAATTAGGGTTTCAAATGTTGGTAAATGCCTATATATTGTATTGTAAACAATTGAATTAATACAATAAAAAAATAAACAAAGAGATTTGTGAAGCTCTAAGTTAAGTTGGATTTTTGGGGTTTCCAAGGTAAATTTGTCATTATTTACTTTCTTTTTTTTTCTTAAAAAATGTGTGCATTGTTACACTTAAATAGGTTTATAACTTCCATATATGAGGTTGTCCATGGATAAAATCCCCATATCTATCCTCTTACTTACTTACCTGTCTCATCTAATATTTATGGTAGTGGATATAAGTCTTAACACAAGAGTTGACAGACTCTACACACTCAAGGATAATGTGGTTGTGGTTCAAATTCTAATGAAGAAATAGTCAGACCAACATTTATTAGAGTGCCACTTTGAAGAAGGGGACCATGTGTTTCTTTGTCATCGACCCTATAAGAACATATCTCTCATGGAAAAGAGTCACAAGTAGCTAGCACCCAGGTTCTATGGAATCCGATACTCAACCAAATTGCAAAAGTTTCCTAGCATATTGGATCTCCCATCCCACTCTAAGATTCACCTATTGTTTCATGTTTCCTATTTGAATAAAGTGAATTTACAAAATTGTAGAGTTGAAACCATTTCCCCCCTACTTGATGAACAAGGTTCCATTTGGTCACAACTAGAGGTGATCTATAAAAAGAGAGAATTGTTTGCACTAACATGATATCTAGGAAGTCTTGGTACAATATAAGGATACACAACCTAAGATGACACTTGGGAACCAATCATGATTTTAGAATATTTTCCACATATTCAACCTTGAGGACAATGATTCTTAATAAGGGGTAATTTTTGTTAGGGTTCTACCCAAACCATTCTAGTTATGGGTATTTAAGAAGGGGGAGGCTTGTTAGGGTTCTACCCAAACTCTTCTAGTTATGGATATTTAAGAAGGCGCAGTGGGAGGTGGGGGGGATATTTTCAAGGTTCTACCCAAACTATTGTAGTTATGGGTATTTAAGAAGGGATGAATCTTGTTAGGGTTCTACCCAAACCCTTCTAGTTATGGGTATTCAAATTGTTAGTTAATTAATGTACGGTGGGGATCCTCTTTCAATAAGGCCCATTAGGTAGTTGGTGTGTAGTTAATTAATGTAAATGGCCATCATTATTGAATAAGGATTTCTAGGTAATTGGTACTCATTAATGAATGTATCTTAGCCATTAATATAGGGTCCACTAATGGTTAGGGTTTAGGGTAGATAGAAACTATTTATAGAAGTAGATAGTTACATAACTTTTTCCAAGCATTATTGTATTGAAGCTCTACTCATTTGTAGGTTTTTCCCTCGAAGAGGTACATGAACATTGTTATACTTTTGGAATATCAATAAACATTTATTTATTCCATGTGTTTGATACTCTTTTTCTATTTCATTTGATTTTTTTGGTTTGAATTTCTTCATAAATTGTTCTTAATTTTCCATTTCATCTATATAAGTACAACTCATATTACATATTGCCAAATATTGGAAACAAGCAAAGGGGGATGTAAAATGTAATTATGGGATGATCACACAAGAGGAGGAAAGAATATTTTTGTGTTGAATTTGAAAGGAATTTATAAGTGAAGTAGGAGCTAACTACCAAATCATTTATCTCATCCTCAACTGATTATGGTTACCTCTGACTCTCATTACATGGATTTGTAAGGGTTGCAATGGTTCCAATGATTATTGTGTGGCACCCACATCTAATTTTTCATTGTAGAAAAAATAATGTGCTCATATATGAACAAAAGGTGAACTACAACTTGTAATAGGTTGATATAACATCTAACTATGCCCAAAAATTATACATGTTATGGAAAGAATATGGGCCATAAAAATCCCTCACTTGCTCAACATTGATATTTGATAACATCTTGCGAGGCACACAATGAAAAGTTCCAAATATGCAATATTGTTTTAAGGGGAAATCCTTAATATTAATTCTGTGTTGTTCTTTTCCACCCACTTCACAAATATGCTTAACATCTCTAGTAAAATAAGAAGAATTTAACATGCAAGTTAATTTGCTTAAAATATCGGTTAATGATTTGTAGCATATTAAGTAGATATTGTGGTTGAGCTTAGTAAATATGTTATTTGTACTAGAACATAATTGATGTTGTTTTAATAATATGTTTAAAAGTAAAGGACAATTTTCACCTTATAAATTTGTCCTTCTCATCTCAATTCCCTTGTGAGTTTTATCATTGTATGTACTCCTTTTATGTATTAATAAATGTAATGCAAAAATCTCCCCAATAGCCCAGTTGAGGAAGATATTTGTTTTTCCTTTGAACTTAACCCTTCCAAGGTTTGGAATCCCTTCTATGGTAAATAATCCCTTGGGAAATCCATCTCACCAAGGCTTAAACATTCTTTGAAGACTCATTAAACCTATTTAAAAGACCTCAGTCATTTGAAATAATATTCATACTTAGTGAACCACTTTAGGACAACCCATCAAACCTATTCAAAAGATGTACATAACCATGCCATTGGGTATGTTTTGAATAAAACATTTGGATTTTTCAAAATATCACATTGAGACTTACTTGAAAATAAGCCCAATTCACACATTCAAACACAATACATACATGTCATTGGGCCCATTTCAAATAACCCATTGGGATTATTTGAAATATGTTACTTTAATCCATCAACCAGATCTGAAATATCTTCTCTTTTCAAATAATATCCCCAATGGAAAAGGCATCAGGTCCATCGGAAATATGACCCTCAACCTCTTTCAAAAGATCACAAATAATCCATGCCTAGACCATTGATCCCATTTCAATAACTCATTATCCATATTTTAATGATGTGCCAAACATGTTATCACCCACATCTAAACATATACATATAGGCCATCGACATTATCTGAAAAAAATAACATTTGAATGCCCTTGATAAACCATCAGAACAATTATATCGGTGAGATGTAGAACAATTGGTGGCAAGGTGTGGTTAAGACGCCCCCTAAGAGGAAAGGTCGCCGGTTCTAATCTCGTGGATACCAAAAATCCAACCATGTTAAGGTTTGGTGCGGTCTAGGCCGGGTGTGATCCCCGGGTGATTTTGACGCCTTAGATGCCCCTGGTTTTTGGTAACTTAACCAATGGAAAACCTGCTAGTCAGGGGGTTCCACCACTTTTCCAACAAAAAAAACATCAGAAAAATTTAAAAGAATAACATTCAACCGCTCTTGATAGCTCATCGATTCATTCAAAAGAATATGATTAGAACACTCCCAATAGGCCATAGGGACAATATAAAATATGCCACTAGGACCTTTAAAAATATTAACACAATACACCATTGAGACTCTTTAAAATATGCCATCATGCCTCTTCAAAATATGCCATCAGGCACTTACGAAATATCAATACAATAGGACATCAAACCTATTCGAAAGATCCCAATTAGGCATATTTTGAAGATGTTCATGACTCAAATATAATTCCATTGGACCTATTTTGAAGAATATCATGATTATTCCACTTCAAAAATAACATTTTGAAGTTAAAAAGGGATAATGGAACTGACCTTTTTTCAAAGTATTATTCCACTTCGAAACACAAGACAAAAGGCCATAGGCCTCATTCAAAGGTAATATTTCAAATTCCAACCAAAAATATATGTTCAACGAAATAAAAAAATACTTTGAACCAAATATAGGTCAATGGACCTCACTAAAAGGAACACTTCAAATTAAATGATCGAGGGTTATAACAATCACCATTTGAAGTTACTACTTCAAATACAAAAAATGCCATAGACTCAATTGGAAACCTTACAAGCTATTATTCAATGCCAAGTTGGAATTTGGCATTTGGCCTTTGACCATGCCAACATGTAGGGATAATTCAAACTAAATATGGCTACCACCACTCAAGTTCAAATGCACGCATAACATTGAATGCATAATACAAACCCGAGATAAATAAACTATAAGGCATATAGAATTACAAAAAAACATGCATCTAAATATTCACGGTAAGCTAGCATGTAACATCATGCATTCATGAATTCCATTCCAATTCATACATAATAAAATGCGAGCTTAATAGCATGGTCTTAAACAAGAATTCATAACATAGATGGAACACTTATCTTTGAACAAGTTGGTCCAAGAAAATTAGTTATTGGCGAGTGTTTTTCCACCAAACTATAGGAAAAACTTTTGGATTCCACCCCCAAGCCATGCTATGAGGCCAACAAAGAAAGGAAACACATCAAGGACATCAAAACTATCATCCAACCTAATTTCTCTTAAGCACAACTAAACTATTTACCACAAAACTCTCTGGGAAACCTTCTAACCAACCCAACCATGAAACTCCCTTCATTGCCCCAAAAACCACTAAGAATATACCCTTTAATTCCTAAAGAATCACTTAGGTGTACTAGAAGGCCTTTTCTTTCTCTACTTAGTATTCCCTCACAAAATCCTCCTCCCTCTTTAGTGTTCTTTATGTGTGTAGAAGTTGTCAATCTGATGTATTCCTTTAGGATCAAACCAACAAAGTCATTTCTTGTCTCTTGGGAATCCAATGAACAATAATATACATGGAAATTGGAATTTTTTCCTATAAAACCAAACCTCTATGCTCCTTTGCAATCACCCCCCCTCTCTCACCCCTAGGTTCATAAATTCCTTTTCCATACTTCTACATGGTCACTTTCAAGCTCAAATTATAGTCTCTAACATAACATGGGAAAACTCCCGTGAATTTTATCCCATAGTATTGAATGGATGAAGGGATGAACAACCCTTAGTATATGGGTTGAACTATTCAGCCCGAAACGTCAGAGTAATTTTCTGCATTTAGTAACGTGGGATTTCCTTCACTTGTAATTATGTCCACCCATGAAAGCACCAATGGAACCCTTAGTACAATTGAACAAACGAATGAATCCCCCCTGAAAATGACCTATGGTAATGATCAATTCAAATTGCATGAGAAGAGTGCATGGGAAAAGAGAGAGTTTAAATATCCATGTAGTTATAATCCATATGGATAGGGAGTCTTAGTACACTCCTCCAATATTGCACTTAATTTCCTTTCCCTCGTGACTATGGAAGGTAGATTTCCTCACCAATGAACACCTACATTCAATGATTGGTGGTTGGGGTGTTTTACAAGGTACATGGTTAAAATATGCCAACTACAATATTCATGCAACTTAGGACTATTTATCAACCCCTTGGACCTAAGTTTCCTCTTCCCTCTAGTGAACTTGTAGCCCCTCTTGTGCTCTTCCATAGCCATGCTTGGACCTTTCTATTAATATTTCAAAATAATATTTACATCTCTTAAGAGTGCCATGACAAGTCTATCTCATGATGCATCAAAAACATATTAATAAAATTACATAACTAGACTTTCAATAGTAAGGCATATTTGGCCTTGTGCTCCGCACTAGGAATTATTACAATATATTTGAATCTTTTGCATATGTGGATCATTTATATAAATTCACTCATATCAATATAACACTTGGCATATAATTTGATTGAATACAACCCAAATATTGAGACATTACAACAACATGTTTACATTTTTTTTCTTTGGGAAAGAGAGGTCTTGTAATCGAACTACATGGGTTCTAGATACCCTTTTTGCTTTGGATCTTTTATAAGAGGGTTGAATTACAATTCAAAACCCACAAAGATATGTGGATCTCATCTATTGATCATTGATTCAACCACATTTAACCCACTTTCAAATGTGAGATATTTTTTTAGAGATACATTTTTGGCTTTATGGTGTAGTCTTTGGAGCACTTCTTTCCTTAACATGGTCTATTATTATTTTAAAGTCAGAGGCCTAAGCTTCATTTGACATTTATATTTCCCAATTTGATGAACTCTCTAGGCCTCTAAATGAAGAGACCAACAAAGATTGCTTACTTCAGGAATGGTGAAATGTTGTGTGTCATCAACAGTTGGAATGGATTCAAAAGTTGACGTTTGTGCTTTCGATTTTATCTAGATTAAAGGACCAATATGATGTATGTCACGATAATTGGGTATTTGTAAGCATGGATTTATCCAAATTCCCAACAATATTAATAACAACTTCCTGAGCTAACCCTTGGGCTTATCCAAAGAAAATCTTATGAAGAAACTCAAAGGATGCTTCCTCACATTTGTGGTTGGAATCCCTAATAAACCCGCCAGAATAGATTATTGTTTTTTTTTGTTGGCAAATTGGTGGAACCCCCTTGAGTAGCAAGGTTTCCATTAGCTAAGTAACCACGAACCAGGGGCATCTAAGCCGTCAAAATCACCCGGGGATCGCACCCGGCCTGGACTGCACCAACCCTTAACATGGTTGGATTTTTGGTATCCGATGGGATTAGAACTGGCGACCTTTCAGCTTAGGGGGCGTCTTAACCGTACCCCACCAACAACTATTCTACATCTCGCGGATGCCATAATAGATTATTGTTCCTTACTCAAGAGGATTTGATTTAGGAACCTACTAGCACAAAATTAGTCAATAACGTTGATAATAACAAACTCAAATAACCCTTTGAACTTGCTTTGATTCTTATAACTCATATGACTTATTTATTCCCAATGGCCTTAAGTTGTGGCTATCATCCTCTTTCACTATATAAAATGTGCCTTATAATTTGAATGTTTAATGATATATTAATTTATAAAAAAAAAATTGAATATAATTTCTACTCAATTTAGTTGAAAATTTTTAACTCAAAATTACATATTTTTTTATTTAACCCTCATCTTAGTTTTCTCTCATTGTGAAATAACCCAAGTGGGTAGTGTTAGTTTATAATATGATAGAGATTTAGGAAACTTGGGATTAAAAGACAAGTAACCTGTATGAAAAACAATTTAATGGTCTTATGCTTCTTTAGAATAAGGAAGTAACTTGTAATGAATTATTAGTTAAGTAGACTTTTAGTTCCTTTCAGGGTGTGGTCCCATTTTTAATTCTTTAGAGGTTACGAGCACATAATCCCAATTGTGTGAAACATGGAACTTTATTGTTTAAAGTAGAAATTGTTAATGCTGTAATTCTTCACCAAAAGATACTTTGGAAATCCACAAGTTAGATAAGGAAAATGGTTGGAGAAACGTTGGTATGGGTTGGAGAAAGAGAAGCGAATTTGGTTGTTGAGGAAGAAACACGAAGAAGGGGTTTCGTTTAGGGAAGATATCATACTTATAAATTTTGTCCCTTTCTTCTTATTTTAAAATTCCTTCTATAGGTATCTTGGGTCTCTGGTCTCTCTCTGCACATGACAACTTATTTGATGAAATGGACAAACCCATCCATCCATCTTTGCTTTGCATCGATTCTCTACAATATACTATAGTGTCTTACTATATTGTCTTTGCACCTTGTGTTCCCTAAAAGAGTAATGCATTCATATGTTCTACTTGCATTTGTATGTTATTGGTACTTTAATAATTGCAGTGAAAGAAACGTTGTAAAATAAACAATTAAATAAGTTTATTTTAGTTTTTGTTATTGGTAAATGGTTGTTTTAATAAAGTGTAATAAACTTTTAATTTAAATATATAGAAAAAAGAGTAAGAAGGTATCTTTCTTCTTAAATACTTTAAGTAAGACTTGTTTTTTCTCTCATTTATTAAAATATATCACATTCACAGGTCATTAAGATGATATTTTACTCAACTTTTCAATAAAATTAGGATATTAAATTAATATAAAAGGAAGACCAAGATTATGGTGTATTTTTTTATGAAATTGTGATGAGATTGATGGTTGTTGCTTGTGATTGGATTTGGTTCTAGATTTATCATTGTTAATGATGCAATTTGGGTTTGAGGGAGATGTTTGTTCAGAGGTTAAAATTGCCATGTTTGCCTTTTTTTTTTCTTTTAAGTGTCTTCATGTTTCTTTTGATTAGAAACATACAGGAGGCTATCATAACAAACATTGTATAAGTTAATTAACTTGAACATGAAATTATGAGGGAAAGTTTTCTTGTGGTTGTCATGAGGGAAAATGTGTGACTGAACATCACATCGAGTTTCCAAATGGCTTGATGAAAATCTTATTCCCCATTTCTTTTCTAAAGCACTTGAATTAGCCTCCAGCTTGGTAGAAACAATTTTTTTAATCTTGTCACAACACCAATAAGGAAAAAATATCCCTTTGAAAATGACCACTCAAGACTCTATTATCAATTTCAACCATTAGTTGCAACTTAAGGAATTGATTCCCTTCCATATGGTAATGTTTACTCTTTTCTGAAGCAATTAAATGTAGTTTTCTTTATTAGAGATTATGGCATTAGGAAGGATTCCACTATGCAATTTGTTATGCTTGTTTCATGGAGCTTTGATCCAAAACATGCCTTCTTCTTCTAGACCCTTCCCTTTTAAAGATGTCATCGAAAGAGATCCTTGTTCAACTTTGGCTCCCTCAAGAATAATTATTCAGGAATGATTAAACTTTAATCCAATTGTAAAACACAATTGTTGACACTTATTTAATGCATTTATGGCTACCATAACCATGAGCTTGCTTATTTATTTAATAAGTTATTTCCATCAATGTTTATTCTTACCATATGGACCATGGATTTAATGCTCTTTCTATTTGAAATGTTTTTTATTGTGCATTTAATTAATCCTAATAAACACATTATGGTCTTGCAATAGGGACCATGGTTTATGGGTCTAGTGAGCCTTTTTTATTAAACCATGGTTCCCCAAGTTTAATCTCACTTGTCTATCTATTAGCACCACCCTAGGTGTTGAAGAATCTTCCCCTTGTTTGTGAATTATACATGTAAATGGACAAATTGGATCAGTATTGGAATGATTTATAAAGATTGGCATCAGTCATGCGCAAAAAGGCATAATTGTTTGTGCATACCTTTCTGAGAAATTGACTTTGGGAAATATATCCTAGATAAAATTTATTGGAGTGAAATGAGTCATGTTGGATTCATGAACCATGATTATGAGAATTCATATTTTAAATTTCAATTTTATCAAGCGACATGGCATTTTCAAGGTGCATGTCCTAAGGCTTCCATATTGTAAGGGAAAATTATAAACCCTAAGGATGGAACTAGTCTTTGGTGATTCCTAGATAAATGTCTAAATTAGAGTAGTGTGTCTTGATAAAGGTTTCAATTTCGATTTTGGATGTAAGGGATGGACATGTGAATATGACTACATTAACAAATCTAATCCCCTAAATATAAATAATTTTGATTAACAACACCTCGCGTGAGGTTGAAGAAAAAACATGACTTAGATAGCTCAGGTTCAAAAAGGGATGTAGTTGTGATGATTGATTGTGATATAAGCTAAAATAGGGCATGTTACCAAAATATATACCAAACCCACATCCTTATAATGAGTGGAATTACACCTAAAAGAATAAAGAGAAAATAATTAACTATGTAATTATTTTAAATCCCCAATGAAGAGATGTAACCTATGGTAGCATGGTTAACATACTTATTTAGTATTAAGTGTAGTGCGCCTCCCTAGAACCCAACTAAAATACACTATTTAATAATTGGAATATAAATTCTACTCACATTATTCACCATATTTTAGTACTAATTCTGCCATTGAATTACTAATAACAATAAATCCCTTCAAAAATTACAATACAAAAAAATGAAATACATGAAAAGAACATGTTTTCTGAAGGTCGATACAGTTATCAATGAAGTTTCCCAAGTTGTTGAAGTCATGCAGTTCCAAATCCAAGTCTAACATTGTTGAAATTCCATCCAACCCCTTGGTTAACCACCCTACCACACTTCAAGTACTCTTCTTCCTTGTAGTCCCCCGAGTCGTAATGGGTTGTAGAGAACGCACACACTAGCAAGGAATGCAAGCCTTTCTTGAGATCTCCTAATCCCTTAATTATTCACTTAGCTAAACTCAACATAGACACAATAGATTGTAATTTTTCATTATGAAAACCATCTAACAATAGGATGCATATAAGGCCTGTCTTTCCCCTTTATGCCATATTCCTTATATAGGAACTTTTCTTATGACACTTGTCATTCACATGCAATGTTATCCTTTTATTCAATTTAATGTTTTCTATTATTCACCCTCCATGCGTCACCTTCTCATGAAGGTGCACATGTGTTCATCTTAGATGTCCCCTTATCATATGTCCTCATTCCCCTAATTGTGGGTGCCTGTGCATTTTAACTCAAGTCCTCAAAATTAATAACTCCTAGACTCACTAGGACTCTACACATGCTCCTATTCTATTTTTTCTATTTGTTTTCCTTTTGTTTATTTCATGCACACACTCTTCCATAGTCTCCATTCTAAATACATTTTCTTTTCTTTTGCAAAAATAAACTAGATGCAAAATCTTATATGCTAATTCAAATGCATAAATTTCCAATTCTCTTGTTTTCCAAGGTGCCACTTCTATGTGTCCTTCAAACAATAATTTGTGTTCCTTTCCTTGTGTGGGGAGTGTGATGTAGTGATTTAGGAATTGTTACCTCCAATCATTATTATTCCACCTATGTGAGACTAATGGGGGCTGAGGAATAAGTTCAATCTTATTGCACGCCTCTGAAATTCCTCATATGTGACCAAATTGTTATGGTCTACCCATATGTTACACGCCACTAGAGAAAATATGGCAGGGCTTTGAACTCATGCGTGGATTTCTAGTGAGAGTTGATTGTCCATTGTCTTTCTCTTGATTGTGTTTTCTATTCTCTACGAACCCCTTACTTCCACTTAAGAGTCAGTCCGCAAATTGTTATACATGTCACTTCACACACTCAATGCATGCATCAATAGAACTATACAATATAATAACGTATCATGATTGATTCACTTTCTACCATAATATTAATTGAATTTCTATGTACTTTATTCAAATTTATCAATTTCTCATCATAAAATAAAATTTATTCATCATTCATTCTATCCATTTATTGAAATTCAAAAAGCAACATTTATTCACATATATAGAATAATAAAAACATTAATTTTAATGTATTCAACCGGGTCACTTTCAAATAAATTCCCTCAATAGTTCAAAATTCAAAGTTAGTCAGAGGATGGCATCACATGCACCCCCTCTTATACAAACTCCATCCCNTGTGTGTGTGTGTGTGTGTGTGTGTGTGTGTGTGTTATTTAAGTGCATATGTATTATTATCAAACTCATTGATATTCCATGTCCATGGCATTATACATTCATCTTGTTTATTGTCATCATTGTTATGATTCTTAAGCGTCAGGACCTAGCGACTTAGATGAACATATTAAATTTAATTAGCACCATCATGTCCAGGTCAATGAGCTCATCGCGTCGATACCTTATTTCACCATCTTTGTTGTCATCTGACCCCTTTGGCGAACATTGCGAAGTCGCATCACGTGTATCATCATAGTCTCATCGAGTCCTATCTTGAGGACTAGTCATGTTTTAATTTAGGCTTCACCTTGTCAGGTGGTCAACATTATTGTGTTAGCTCGTCGCATTGATCGTCTCTATATTTTGTTTACCAAAAACCGCCTCCATTTTACCCTTCCAACACTCGGCGAAAGTTTAACAAGATGAGCCTTTTATGTCTTATTAGTTCAAATTTATCAATATCCCATCATTTGGCCAATTCACCAAATTCCTATGTTTGGGGTTATTCTCCCTACGTCTAAGCCCAAAAAGTGGGAAATCCCCCAGTTAAAAAAAAAAAAAATTGTTTCAAAGCTGATACAGATTCTCATTTCATGTCGTTCCCTACATCAAGGACATAACTATAGACCATAAGTTTATTATACCAATAAATGTTTTGGGAGATGTGAGACATCTTTCCTCAGGTAACTAGGTCCTCCTATGTGTCAATTTTATTTATGTGCAAACAATCATATAGGTATTTTCTATTCATGTTCTAGCATGCAATAATGTCATTCCATTAAATAACACCATACATACATACTTACATACATACATATATATATATAACTCTCTGTGCTGCGTTGTATATATTCAATCCTTTGATCAACCATTATACCTGTATATGTATACATATGTACACGATCTTTTCAACACTTCCTTTTATGAAAGAAGGAATGCATTCCCATAATTCACATTGTACGTCTCATTACGTACCCCTATACGTCATGGTCATAGGTCTTGACCGCAAGGTTTTCTATATGAAGGAACAATTGGAAAGGCATGGGTCATCGTTTTCTTTTACTTTCACAACCACACGGTCGTCCCCAAGCCTTAATTATTATTTTTTGTAACCTTGATTTCTTCTGACTCATTTCTCAGTCTCACATCTTTATATAGAGTTGACTCCACATTCGATTCCTCTTTCATTCTCGTGCTTATATTTTTCTATTCTCATACTATCTAGTCGAACTCTATTCATATGTATGCATCATCTATTTCAATTTGTTCACCTCTGCCGTAAAACCACTTGTCATTAGAGACCACTAATTGACCATAAACATTATCTTCTTCCTTTTTATAACCTCCTATTTATTAAATCGTAATTTGAAATCAGCCTCTATCAAATTCCTTCATTAAAGATTAGCACTCGACAAGTTATGCTATGATATATGATCTATGTATCAAGGTTAATTGTGGTTAAATCCCATGACGTCGTGTGCATTTGATGTTGTAACCGATCCTTGTATTCCCAAAACTAATATCATTTGTTGCAGTTGCAACTAGTTTCCCCAAAAATTTCTATTTTAGGGTCCCTCCCTTTTTATTTTAATATCCAGACGGCCTAAGAGTGTCTTATTTTTACCAAGGTTTTCCCAAGACTTAGCAGTTTCATGTAAAAACTTAGTCTTTTTGCATGCCCACATCGGATGTTTAGTTGACTAGTCTTCCAATACAGTGGAGGCATAGTCCACTATCTATTCGATGTGTTTATTGGAAGCCTTCTGAGGTCTAAGCCGCTGTATCGGGGGTAAGTTTGTCTATGATCTCAGAGATATTCTATCGACGTTCCACCGTTTTAGTATAAGTGGATCCGATGGATCGGATGTCCCTTTGACTATCGTTTTCCGATGTCCAGTGAAGTTGGCATTTTCGTCGTCGGTTTTGTGTTTCGGAATGAACCAAGAGATTTAGTTTGTCCGCCATCCGATGTTGCAGAGAGTTAGTGTTGAGTTGATCCGGTGCTTCGTGATGTTCCCACCAACACCGAACAAGATAGTCCTTCCGATTTTCGATGTGACTTTCCCATCCGATTACCAAGTAGGTAGAGTTGTTCCCGTCCGACGTTGCGGATGCTTTCAAGACTATAGGTCCGGCGTGTGGTTAAAAAGCTTTTTCCCTCTAGTATTATTTTTCACTCCCGATCGAGGTTTATAAAACCGTTTTGAGCTCGTGTCACTTGTCATTCTCATCGTAGAGCCATCCTATCGATTGCGTGCAACTGTCAAGCTTATAAACATTCTCCTATGCACTCGCGAAGGTCATCTCTTGTCTAGGTCACCAGCCACTTCGTTGCCAGGTAGGATTCGTTCCTGATTTTGTTTTATACTTGGTTTTTTGTTGGTTCAAATAGCCAGGGTGGATAAGGTTAGGTTTTTCGCGGTAGGGTAAGGTTTTACATGTTTTGTGGTTTTCTTGCGGTGAACTCCCTGTATTTTGTATGCGGCCTGCTTATTTGTGAGCATTTTCATTTTTTGCAGGTTAGGTTTTTCCACCCATCCTCTGTGTAGCCATGAGTATGCTTGTGATAGTTTCATGGAAGATTAGGTCACGGTGCAAACGAGCGTTTCGCTGTCAGCACCACCCTGTTCTTGATTGCTCCACTTTAAGTCTAGGGGTAAATAGTTGTGCCCTCTTTGACAGTATGTTTCCCTGGGATACAGGAGGGCCATGTAACTATAAGGGTTTGAGGATTTTTGTTTTGAGCAGACATGCGGTATGAGCCTTTCCTCAGTCAAGATGTGCATAAAGATGTTTTAGTAACCTGGAAGAGGTTAGGGTTTTAAGCTAGCAGAGTTTTGGAAGTTTTGGGGGTAGAGGGTTATTTGGCAGATTCTCTTCGTTTAGAGTCTCTCACTCAGAAAGGTTGTGGGTGTTAATAATATTTTTCAGTATGCATATTAATCAAATGGTAATATGTGGTGGTTTATTGTTTTCTCACTACACTGATTGCTAGAGATAAATAGACTGAGATCCTATTTTATAATGGCTACAGGTAAATTATCAACACGGCAATATGCCGAGAAAATAGAAGAAAAAATCCCAAGCATCTGAAGAGGAACCTGAAGTGGAGGTGATAACCAGAGTGGAAGTCATCTATGAAGATACTAAAGTTATTACTGGATTTGAGCCAGAATATAAATGGGGAGAGGTATATAGGGTGATTTCAAGCCAGAGTGTTCCAGATGTTGGTTTTGAAGATATGCCCATATATGCAAATATTGAAAGATCAGCCCTTATGAAAGTAGCTACTATGCTTGAGTTGTTCCCATGCGCAGAGGTGATAGGGTGGATTCTGCCTACGACAGATATTACAAGGATGAGATTGGAAAATACCGCACAGCAGGGTTATGCTGCATATAGACTAGCTTATGTTTCTATGGCGTATAATTTACCAATAGCACAAACTTATCTGATTAAAAGTTGGTTAAAGGAGCTGAATTTAGACATGGTGGAAACAGTCAAGAAGATGATGATACCAAGAAAAAACTTCCGTACAAGGCCTTCTGGAGCGTATCAAACATCAACTCTCCATACTCCATATAGGTTCATTGCTTTAATGCTGAACACAATGTTTGGAAGAGCTAATGGAAAAAGTTTTAAAATGGGTTGGATACCAATTATCTATTTTGTTGCTACGTAAGGTACAATTTTTAACTGGGCAAGTATAGTATCCAATAGTCTGTCAACTTGTATAAGCACAACATTGGGAGGAGTGTCCCAAAAGAAGTCAGAATTTTACATGAGTTCTATTTTGATTGATTACATTCTATGCACTCAGCCTTTCCCAGACTTAAAGCACCATTGGGATAAGGACCGAGCTCTAGTGTATGTGGCCTATAAATTATTCTAGGCCCACAAATATTACAGCCATTATAGGGAGATTTGTGAGCATTTCATTATGCCATTATATACTTTGATTTTCTTGGTCAAAAGAAATTGTATGTCAGAAGAATCTTTCAAAGTTGTGCAAGAATACGGAAGCTATTATCTGACCGAAGAAGGCCTATACTTAAGAATGTATGGTGTTTCGAGAACCCCTTCTCTTCTACCAAAGTATGCCACGGACTATGTAATTCACAAGGAGGTTGTGAGACAGTTGTATATTGATGAGATAGGAACTTTCATTTTTTAGCAGAAGAAGGCAGTCTATCCTGCAGTGCCCTTTTTTGTTGGAAGTTACAAATTTTCCAGGGTGAAGATTGCATCGAAGTTTGTTAAGGAATTGGAGTATTTTCATTTCGGTGAAATGAACTTCCATAGGAATGACTACGAGGGAAAAGTTATTGATTATTGCACATAAGCTGGAGTACATTTAGAATATACCAATTTCTGGGATAAGGATGAAGAGACCTTCTGAAATGCTAGGAACATGATAGCTTTAAGGAGAAGATTCAAACAGAAGATATCTACCATTGGCGGTAAAGGAAAAGTCATTGAGAAGTAGAAAATGAAAGAAGAAAAAGAAGCAAAAAAGAGACAGGAAGAAGCTAACAGACTAGTACAGGAGGCAGAGAACTAGCTGAGAACAGAAGAAGAAGAAAAGAAACGAGCTGCTGAAGAAGCAACAAAGAAGATTGAAGAAGAAAAGAAAAGAAAAGAAGAAGATGAAATCTGGAAAAAGTAGGCAGAAAGTGAAGGGTTCAGATTAGAAGATGTCCAAAAGAAAAAATAGCCAACAGAAAAGGCAGGTGAAGAAGTGAGAGAAGAAACACAAGAAGAACAAGACCCTATTGATCAAGGACATGTTCAGTCTGATATTGATCCATTAGAACCTGTTGTTCCTTCTAGTAGTGCAGTAGGAGAAGGTTCGGTGTCAATTCGTGGAGTTGAGTTAATTTCTTTCATGCCCACTGAAGGGGAAGAGGTGCCGGATTTCAACACTATCTTTTATGATAAGGAAAAAAAGAGAATTGTCAAACGAACAGAAAAGAAGGTGAACACTAGGGGTAAACCCGGAATGATGGTGACTAATAAAACAATGGTTCATGGTACTAACAAAGATCCCCAATTAATGACTAGAGCTGGGGTAGCCCTATCCCTAGCCACTGAAAACAATGTAGACAGAATCATGACAGATCTAGAGCAGTCTCAGAAAAGGGTCACACAGCTCAAAGAGACTTTGAAGAAAGAAAGGAGTGAAAGCCAGAATTTGAAAATAAAGTATGAGGATATGATCGGGGTTTCAAATGATTGACATGGACTTGTTGGATGTGAACTATTTCAGTTTCAGCTTGTTTTCATGAACTGTGAGATCGTTCTAACTCATGAACTCTTTCATGTTATGAATGTGCTCCTATTTATTTCTCTGAAATTTCCATAATCATATTTGAGTAATGAATGTTTTAATTAATAATGAGCTATCTCTTTGTTTATATGTCGATTGATATTCATGTATTCAAAAATATTAATAGCTATCTGTAGTGTTCTTAATGCATGATATACAATACATTACTCAACATTAATTATAGTATTGCTCCCTAGGGATAGGTTAGTGAGTCTTAGTTATTTGTTCTTTTTTTATGATTTAGAAGCGAGAGAGGTAAGACGAGAGGTAAGAACTTGCGCATCACATTGTTACACTCCTCGTTATCTCTATCATCTGCATTTAGTTAGGCACTTGCATTTTATAAACATAAAACTAAAAATACACTTAAACGGTGGACCAGGCTGCAACCGGTAAAATAAGCTCTAACCGTTACTTAACCTATGGTAGTCGGATCCTAAACCAGACGGATTCCCCATACCAAACAATAATGAGCTAATTGGGAATGCTAATTGGGGAGAATCCATACTGTTGTTACCTGCAATTTTTCAGGCTTCAACAGTTTGGGTGCTAGAAGGAGGGCCACCAATGCATGGCTGGACAAGGAAGTCCTCTTTCTCGAGATTACTCCACTAGTGGCAGTTCTGAAACCAGTTTGCCTTAGAAACCCACTCCTGAAGAAACAAGAAAGGGGTATCTCTATCCCATTGATAACGAAGTGGCTGAAGATTTAAGGAGGATTACCAGGGCGTATGTGAAAAATATTGGAGGGTTACCTATTATATCTATTATACCTAGAAGAGAGTATCAAAAGAAGGACCGTCCTCAATTGGAAGATTCAATGTTGGTAGAATATCTTGAAGAATTGGTAGAAGCATCCTTACAAGAAGTTGTCCAACCTTTGGATCAGTTGGGACCAGATTCCCCTCACTGTTCACCTTTATAGACTCCTGTTCAGTCTCCACCTCATACTCCACTCAGAATCATGGCCAATGTGAATGCAAATCAGCCACCTCCCCAGCCTGCTTGGAGAGCTCGATCTCCTTTAAACCTGACACCTCCATTACATGATATACCTCAGATTTTTGACAAAATTTTACCCAAGTTTGAACCCAGTGAAGGAATTCTTATAGATGATAACTTGCAGAGTTTTTATATAGCTTTAGAAGGTCTACAAGTAACAGAACATGAAGATGTAGTTTGTAGATTATTCCTGCATACCCTGAAAGGAAAAGTAGCTTCATGGTACTTTGCTCTACCTGCAAATTCAATCACAAATTGGAATATTTTTGAGAGACTGTTAAGAAACAAATACGGGACCCAGAAAACTCACACAGCTTTAATCAAAGGATTGATTGCCTTAAATAAAGAAAAGAAAGAGAGCGTACATAATTTTACTCATAGGTTCACTGCCTACCTGAATAAATTCAGTGCAACTGATAAACAATCTGAGCATGCTCTAATTGAGTACTACACCTCATCCCTCGGGCCTGATCTAGCCATGTTTTCCAAGAGATCAGTTAGGCCCACTTCGGTAGATACTTATGAAGAAGCTGAGAAGGTAGAGGTAGAATTGGAGAGTATAGAACACTATCCTACGCAGTCGGATGAAAAAACTTATGGAAACAAAAAGCCCCTATTATTAACTAAACCTAAGGATGAACGATCATAGGAGTTAGATGGGGTAGTGAAGATGATGCAGAAGTTGTCAAACAGGGTGGTTGATTTAGAAAAGAAAAGGAGGCTCACAAATAATACAAGCCTTATTATAAAAAGAGAGATGATAATAGTCAACCTAAGCCTCCTCCACACAGTCCTTCAACAATGAATTTGACTGATGTAGGAATGGATAATTTTTGCACTTTCCATCAGCAACCTCATTCTGAAAAAAATTGCCCACAGTGGATTAATTCTATGACATTAGTAATGAACCAATTATTGGATTCCAAGCTGACAGAAACTGAGGAAGAGAAAGGGAAAGATCATGAACCTACAGAAACACAAGAGGAAGACACATTGGTTTTATGGGCCTATGGGTCTACGTTCAACATAGAGGATGAGGATCTCCCTGACAAAGAAGAAACATCAGAGACACATGTCACAACAAGAAGTCAAAATCCATTAAAAGAAGATAACTTGATACTTCCAAAGATCAAGAAAATCCAAGAGAACATGAAGAAGATGAAGAGTAATACTTCAACTGTTAACATACCTGAGTTTGTCATTTCAAACTAGAACCCTAAGAAAGTCAATACACCTATAAAGCCTACTAAAAATAAAACTGAAAATGTCAAGAAGAATCTGAATGAGCATGAAATGGGATATGATATTGTGGAAGACATTAAAAAGGCTAAAGCAAATATCTCATTGTTTGAAATGTGCAATCTACCTCAGCAAAAGGAAAAACTTTTGAAAGCACTTGAGACACCCGAGAAGGAGCCTCCCATGGACAAGGAACCTGAGGAAGAGATTGGTGAGGAAAGCTTAGGAGGAAAATTCAAGTATAAAACTCCAGCATTTCTTCTAACTTTTGAGATTTTCAACTATAATGTGCATAATTGTTTAGTAGACTCAAGAGCATCAGTCAATGTCATGCCACTTTCAGTCTGCAAGCAAATAAATGGTCAACCTAAACCTACTATGGGCCAAGTTCTTCAATTAGACAGAACAACAGTGAAAGTGATAAGAGAGATGGAAGATGTTCTAATCCGTTTATCTGCAGATGAGAGGGTATGTCAGTACATAGACATTGTCGTAGCAGATATCCCAGATGCTTATGGTTTGGTTTTGAGCTAGGATTGGTCAGCGAGGTTAGAAGGATATTTTGCATCAGATTGGTCACATTTGTGGTTTCCTTTTAAAGGATGTCAAAATCAGATAAAAGTGTTAAGAGAGCCTCAAATGAAATATAATGTGACTCAGTTGGAGGGAAAAAATGAACTAGTAAACTCTGTGTTGGGAAACTATTTTCTTGAACTGGAGCTAAGAAATTACCAAGATGAGGAAGCCAGCAGTATACCTGATATCTAGCCTGATCCCCTTCGATTTTCACGGGCTGATGAGTTTGATTGTAACATAGTAGATTTAGTTTCAGAAGTAGTTAGAAATTCAAATTCAGTAGGAGTAGAAAGTTTTTGGATTCTTTATTTCGATGGTTCTAAAACATTGGAAGGATCAGGAACTGGTTGTGTCCTGATTGATCTAGAAAAAATAAACATTTTCTTTCATGTAGGTTATAATTCGAATGCACAAATAACACAGTCGATTACGAAGCCTTAGTTCAGGGGCTTAAAAAAACAATAGAATTAAAAGTAAAAAATATGAAAGTATATGGAGATTCTGAAATCGTTGTTAAACAAATTCGGAACAAAATTCACTACATATCACCACATTTGAAGGCTTACCAAAATGAAGTCTGGTATTTATTAATAAATTTTCATGCATTCAATATTGTGTCAATTCCTAGATTAAAGAATGTAGCAACTGACTTATCAGCTACCTCAGCTGCGAGATTAGTACCTTCGAATAATAAATGCTCTACTGAATTACTTTTCAGGCCTTCTGTTCCAGATAACATCACTAATATGAGGGTGTTTGATGATGATCAATAGATATTGGAATGCTTAACAAATAATGATACATTTAAAGGAGCCATAATAGATGATGAAGAGCATCAAGCGGAAATACAGTACGAAAATTTCATTCCAAAAGGAGTGAGGACTTTGGAATAGATGTTTGATTTAGACAGCAATTTTAGAAGCCATCGAATGTCAAGACTCATAGCTCGTCTTTACAATTCGAGCTGATAAATCTAGGGACAGAAGCTGAACCCAAATATGTGAATTTGGGGAAGTGTTGTTCACCCGGGGAAAGGAGTAAATTCATCAGCTTATTCAGACAATATAAGGATGTATTTTCTTGGACTTACAAAGGCCTAAATACGTATGACACTAAAATTATACAACATGTGATTCCAATCAAGGTTGGAGTCAAACCTTATCAGTAGCCTCTGAGGAAAATGCATCCAAAGCTAGAACCCCTAATCCAAAGTGAAGTGAAAAAGCTGCTAGATTCTAAAATCATATTTAAAGTCAGATATTCAGAATGGGTCTCTAATTTGGTACCAGTGCAAAAAAAGTCTAGAGAGATCAGACTTTGTCTAGAATTTAGAAATCTTAATCGTGCATCAGATAAAGATAATTATGCTTTCCCACCCATGAAACAAATAATACAAATGGTCTCAGGTTCCGAATTGTTCTCTCTGTTGGATGGATTCTCCGGTTATAATCAAGTATTAGTAGCAGAAGAGGACAGGCTCAATACCACTTTCAAAACCAAGTGGGGAACTTTTGTGTATAGGGGGATTCCCTTTGGACTTATCAACACGGGAGAAACTTTCCAGAGGGCTATGGATATAGCTTTCTTTCTGTCTGATTGGTCATAGTGTTGTGGTCTATCTACATGATGTTACAATATTTTCAAAGAAGAGAGAAGAGCATGCATTTCATTTGAAACGGATTTTCGAGCATTGCCGAAAATATGGCATTTATTTAAATCCTAAGAAGTGTGTTTGTAGTCACAGAAGGAAATATACTGGGTCATGTCCTTTCTAAAAAGGGGATCTCCATAGACCCAGAGAGGATTAGAGCCATAGAATAGATCCATTTACCCCATAATAAAAAGGGTATGCAATCTTTTATGGGGACAATCAATTTTGTGCGAAGGTTTGTACCAGACTTTTCTCAAATCATTAAACCTTTGCAGCAAATGGTCAAACAAAGTGTGCAGTTCAAGTGGACTGATGTGGAGAAGAATGCAGTCAGCAAGATCAAAACATTTGTTTCTCATGCACCATCACTCAAAAGTCCAAATTTTGAAAAGGATTTTATTCTATACACTTTCACTTCCGCTGATTCATTAGCATCTGTGCTTACACAGAAAGAAGATGGGGGAGGTGAGTACCCCATATCATTTATGAGCACTGGTCTGCAAGGGGCTGCGTTGAATTATCCTATGATTGATAAACAAGCTAATGCAGTTTTCAAGGCGGTAAATCAATTCAGGCCACACATACTTAAGAATTGCACCAAAGTAATAGTCCCACACCCAGCAATACGATCCCTTTTTGTACAGAAAGAATTGGGAGAAAGAAGAGGTAACTGGGTGACTGCTTTGCAAGAATACGATCTTGAATTCAAACTAACAACTGTAGTTAAAGGACAAGGACTTTGAAAACTAATAGTTGAAATTCAAAACAATGAAGATCACAGTTGGGATAATGAAGCTGAATTACACATGGTGGATGTATGTCCCCTATTCACGGCTCTGGACTCCTCGTATCGAGATTTGGTCCATTGTCTTCAATAAGGGTATTTACTAGAGCATTGGAGTCCCAAGCAAAGAAGAGCATTGTTATCAACCCAAATGGCACTTCTTCTTCCGAGTGCCGACATTCCTTATGTTGGTACACAAAAGGACATCTTAGGATTAAAGTTTGTCAAAACACTATATATGGGCATGACATGAGATGCATTTACCCTTCAACCAGCCTGCCATATTATTTTTCTAAGTGTTGAATGGTGTACATGAATATCTTCATTAAAACTTGCGTACATACGCAACTATTCCCATTGACAACTTGCATACTGTAAGCGACTATCTCCATTGCAACCCGCGTACATCATCATACGTGGGTTTCCTTTAAGTAACTCGCGTGTCATACGTGGGTTGCCTATATTAATAGTCGTGCACATCTCCATTCGACATTAAAAAATATAAATCATGATTAATGGAGATTAGTTGGGCCTTAATTAATAACTACCCCAACTATCTCAACCTTCGAAACCACTCTATTTCCCAAAGTATAAATAGAGCCCTTAGGGAGGGCATTATGGAATCAAGTTTGGAGAGCAAAGTTATGCTGGTGGTATATCTTCAGAAGTCTTGGAGTAGTAGAAATCAAAGTCCTTTGGTTGCAGAGGAGTCCTTGTCTCAGGCATTGGGTTGTACTCTTATCTCATTCACTAATTGTTAATAAAGAGAATTCTTCTTCCAACATTGTGTTGAGTTTCTTTCATGTATTATGGTTGATGAATATATTCAATTATGCACTAGATATATTGTTTCTCTAACCTATCATATATACATGTATAATATGGTACTTGGAGAATTTTCTCTTTGCAGGTGAAGGAGGTGCATCCCTGAAAGCTTTGGAGAAAAGTAGAGCGGAAGAAGATCAAGCTTGGACCAATCGTTGGTAATCGGGTGAGTCAAGTATTTCTTCCTATTTCCTTTCTGTACTTTATTAAAGATAATTGTCTGCAAGGTTAGAAGTAAGTTGGTAACCCCAGACCCTAGGTTACAAGGGTGTTTAATACTGAACAACAGAACCGGTGACTCCGCTGGGGAGCCCAGCCTGCTGTGGGTTAACTCTATAGATCCTTGCCCAGTCTTTGCTTTGATTCAGTGTGTGGTGTTGTGTCTTGGTTTAGACTTATAGTGGTGTTTGAAGGCCTTTATAACTTTTCTTTTTGTTGAAAAATTCTACTCCTATACGCGGGTTGATGTGCTACACAGTAGTGTACAGAGGTCTGCGTACGCGGGTTGCTCTTTTGAATAGTCGCATACAAGTCTGAGCAACAAAAATTTTGGGGTTGGGTTGCTTGTCCCTGTCCTTTTGTGGATTTTGTTTTTCTTAGGGGTCGTTAGTTTTGGCATTGCACTATAGGTTTGATAGCCCTGTTAACCATACTTTGTACTTTTCGGTAAGCCCTTGGGTTTTTATTGGTTGGATTGTGTTTCTTTTAGCAATTTGAAGTAGATTTTCCTGTTGGGTGATAGGTCCAAGTGCTGGTTGTCTGAATCAGTGATCAGAGTTCTAGATACCGTATATCCGATTCTATTTCTGAATAGTCTTGGTTTATCACTTGCCTTTGATTGATTTCAGTGTTTTATATTCATTGTGTCTTCCCAGCTGGGTGTTTTCCAAGTCTTCCTTAGGTGGTTGATATTTGGTTTTTATAAATCTGCTTTACTTCATTTTGCTTACTTTAAATAGTTAGATTATTCAAGCTTACTCAAAAATTTTGCATTTAGGTGCATAGTAATCTTTGAGAAATTTGAAAAGTGAAAAGAAAAGCATTGGAAACATTTGCATTCGAATTGCATATGGTAGTTTTACTTTCTCTTTCTTAATTGCATTTTCATTAGTTTATATTTACAAAAAAAAAAAAGAGAAGCTTGTTTTAGGTAGTGATAATTTGCTTTGAAATTGATATTATACACCTGTTTTTACATTTCTTATCGAGTCAATAATATCATAGTCTTTCACTCCACTTTCCTTCTGAGTAAAAATAGCCCTTAAAATGAACGCTATAATTTAAAATTTATTAGTAATTTTTGTTTTATAGGGCCATACACCTACTAGCTTAGGCTAGACTTGTGTGATAGGAAGTGTAAAATCCCCATAAGTACTTAAATTCAGACATAGTGGGCCAATTGATAGGTAAATCCTTCTCTTTATCGATAGTATCTGGGAAGCTCCTCTCAAACGAGAGTTAAGCACGAGGCCACGTGGAGGCATTGGACTGAGGAGATAACCCTCAGAGTCCTTGTCAAAATGTAGACCAAGGTTTTTACGCAGCTAGGGATTCTGTCCTAGACAGAGTTTCGGGCTCAGCTACCCTTCCCATGCATATGAATCAGGCTTGCAACTGTCCCCCCAGACTATTGGTATAGTTAAGGTAGCCTCTAGTCTCTTGACATCTAGGGTTTATACACAGGTAAATCGGAAGGCTATTTTTGGTTCACCTTGGACGGGCTTAGAAGGTAACCCTTGTTGAAAGTGTAGAAGGCAGTGGGTGATTCCTACGCTTGTGCCTAAGAACTTCTTCAAGGATGCCAAGAAACTGTCTCTCAGCTTTCTTCGGGAAAGAATATCTTGTACCCCTTGTGATTGTTGAGACTTTAGGAAATTTTGTAGTGATTGCTATGTGGTTTGTTTGTGTTTAGCCAACCTTAGGGTTTGAAGAGTCAAATTTACAATCATGGAGGACCAAGCTATCAGAAGGTCACGAAGGTTGAAAAACCTTCCTCCGCTTATTACATTGGAACCTCCACCTCCCCCTCAAAGGCGGAGATTGGACACGGATGGTTCTTTTGAACCGATAGGAGTTAGTGAAGTTCTTGATGAACCAAAAATTTGGGCAAACTATTTTAATTTAAACATAGTTGAGATAGAATACTTGCAAGGTGATGAGTTTGAAAGGAATTTTAATACACCTCTAATTGACTTAAACGATCTTGTGATCATTCAGGTTCGTCCTTTCGATCCACCCGTGATTGGTGTCCCTGTGGGTAGAATAGTGTCTACTACAAGAGAAAGTCCTTTTACTTCCACCTCAGCCGCTCCGGCTGAAGGGGTGCTACCTCCCCTAGTAGGTGCCCCTAGATCAAATATACCTACTACGCCCTTAACTCCAACGAGGGGAGTGGTTCAACCACCGGCTCCCACAATTCTAGTAGGTGCTTCTGGTGGTATGGTCACTAGGATTCCTAGTGTACCTACAGTTCCTACTTCCTTCGCACACACTGCCCAGAGTGGTCCTATAGGATCCTTGGCTTTTGTCCAAGGGTTTCCTTGGAATGGGGGGCACATTCCCCCATCCACTCCATATGTAGGCCCAACACCCTCATATGTAGGGATGCATTTTGGAAACACTAACCCTTATGGTCAAGGTTTTCAAACTCTGGTTTCGGCTCCGTTCACGAGCTCTCCTTTTTCCCTTTTTAGCAGAGGGATACATGCTCCTGTATTTCAAACCCCAGTTTCAACTGGGGCAGCCAAAACCTCTTATACTGCACCTCACACAAACAATCCTATGGCTTATGGATGGAATCCATTCCAACGCAACCCACCCACTTCACAACCGGTAGCAGGGGGAAACCCCACCTTCACATATAAGAATATGGGGGCAAGTCCCTCTAATCCCCAAACTGGTAATTTTAGTGCTCCGGTTAGACCTAAGCTTCCTTTTCTCGCAACGTTAAACTTGCCATATTTGTCTAAACTGATGAATGACCTCGTGAGACATGATCCCTCTTGGCCACCCATCCCTACCAAGTTGCCCTCGGATATCCCAAAATTTGAAGGCAAAGTTGGTGACGATCCTGGAGCTCATGCCACCACTTTCCATTTATGGTGCTCTTCCAACTCACTGAACGAATATTCAGTTCAGTTGAGGTTGTTCCATAGATATTTGACGAGTACTGCAGCAAAATGGTACATTGAGTTGCCTTTTGGTGCATTTAGCAGTTTTTGGGACTTGTCTAGCGCATTCCTTATTCAATTCCAGCTTCCTGTCCGATATGATTTTGGAACGGACTTGTTGTCTACCTTTCAGAAAAACAAGGCCACCCATATCTCAGATCACATCCAAGAGTGGAGGAGGTGGAAGAGCCTTATTAAATCCACTATTCCTCCTGAGTTCTTATTAGAATGGTTCCTTAAATCCCTATTACCTTATATATTTAAGGACGTATCTACTTCAGGAGTGACAAATGAGGAAGAAGCTATCCTCAAGGCCCAACAACTAGATTTGATATATTCTCAGTCTAGGATCTTATATGAGATTATCCCTGAGGCACTGAGGCCAATGCACGATGCAGAGAAACCTAAGCCTGGACCCCATGCCGATGGTGTGGTTGGCTCCGTGAATTCTCCTACTGTAGAATCTTTGGCCAAACAGCTCCATTAGTTGTCCATCAAACATTCTATGGAGGAGGCAGCAAAGGCTGCCCCCTCACCCCAAAATGCAAATGTTTTTGCACAAACCTCTCAGAAGGGAAATCAGCAGCCCGGTGACAAAAAGAAGAGAGGAAAGAAAGGAAACCAAAACAAGCAAAAACCCGCAAATAATGCTGATGGGGGCAAGAAATAAAAAAAGAAGGTGAAATTCCCATGTAAGTTGTACCATGAATATCACCTTACTCATCTATGTCCCCTTATGGAATAAGCTCAGAAGCTGTTAAAATCCCAACAACCGGCTATCCTGAAGGATCCTTTTCCCCAGGGGCAAAACTCTGCTTCAGCTTCAAATGCAGTAGGGGGCACCCGAAATGCTCCTAACCCCAATTATATAAACATGGTTTGATCCCAAACTTTACTACAGACCAGGAATAAGAACTATGAAAAAGAGACCTCAGAGAAGGGTAAGTCAATAGGTGAAACTTCTAACCCTCTCACGATTGAGAAACCTGTCAAAATTATGCCCAAGATACCGAAAGTTGTCTTTAAGAAGACCTTGCATAATCCTAATTCTAGGGCTGCAGCAAAATACTCTGTAGTTGAAGACTTAGCCCAGACTCCTTGTGCAATGTCAGCTTTAGAGGTGTTACAGAGTTGTCCCGCCCAGCGGGATGCACTCTTAGTAGCCTTAGGCAGTATGGACTCATCGAGTCTCATGGCGAAATTTAATTTGTCTAATGTCAAAATTCACCTACCATATCATGTATCCTTATCGATAGATTCCATCCATGGTGGAAAGACCATTGGAAGAGTAGTTGTCGACGAGGGTACTTCTACATGTGTTATGTCCTTGTCTTGTTGAAAAGCTCTTGGATCCCCAAAGCTGGTCTCGTCAAACACCCTACTTACTGCTTTCGACGAAAGGTCATTCCGTCCACATGGTATCCTACCGGCTTTTGAAATTAAGCTGGCAGGGAAATCAGTGTCTATTGAGGTAGAGGTGATTGATGCACCTTTGGATTACAACTTGATTTTGGGGAGAAGTTGGACTTATGACATGTCTGCTATTGCATCGACTGTCTTTCGAGTGGTAGTGTTTCCACACGAATCGAAGTTGGTTATTGTTGACCAACTCAGTTTTACTCAAAAAGGCTGCATGGAATCTAATGATTCCACTGTACCATTGGTTGATCACGTCAAACCTGCTTTAGAGAGCTTAGGGGCTGGAATGTATGCATCATTTATGGGCACATTTGATTTTCCAGCTCCGATTAATTATACAGGTTCTACTAGTGTGGGGAATTCCATAGCTACGGTTGTTGATAGGACCGATCCTTGGGTCCTCCCTTCCCACCATGAACCTGAAGTGCCCTTATCAGCAGCGGAAGTGGCTTATCAAGCTATCACCCGTACCACTGTTGATCCCATTCCGGTCCCCCTCGCAGTCTCAAAGGAAGCTGAAGAAGCCTATCTACCTGCTTGGGCAGAAAACTCTTTGCATTCTAGAGATTGCTTAGATATGGTTTTACCTTTGGATGAAGCCATTCTGGAAGCCATGTGCGGACAAGGTAAGATCTGTGAAGATCTTAACCATCGATCCTATTTTCTTCCAGAGTTAACTAGGATAGATAATCAGGAGTTTCATATGAGACTGGTAGACGATGTTGATACACCCATTAATCCCTTACCAAGGAAAGTAATTTTTGCTGAGGGGAACATGGAAAATATTTCCGCTACTATCCCTATCAACATCTATGTAAATCCTAATGTTGTGGAAAATGTGCATATTGGCACAAACTGCTCTCCTAAGGAGATTGCGATCTATATAGCCTTGTTTAAGGAATTCCACGACATTTTTGCCTGTTCATATGAGGAGATGCCAAGCATTGATCCATCTATAGTCGAGCATGAAATCCGAACATACCCTAACGCTAAACTTGTTCGGAAAAAGTTGAGACATGTTAACCTGCGTAAAGTGGCGGCAGTGAAGGTTGAAGTGGAGAAACTGCTAAAAGCCGGTTTATTTATCCCATAGCTTTGACATAATGGTTATCCAACCCTATTCCTATTGATAAAAAGCAAGGGACCATACGCATGTGTACTAACTTTCGAGATTTAAACAAAGCCTGTCCTAAGGACAACTATCCTACTCCATTTATAGATCAAATTATTGATGCTTGCGTGGGAAGTGAAGTATTTTTGTTTATGGATGGTTTCTCTGGATATAATCAAATCCAAATTAAACTGGAAGACCAACATAAAATAGCTTTCATTTGTCCTTGGGGTACCTTCGCATATAAGAAAATTCCCTTTGGATTGAAAAATGTTGGGGCAACCTTTTAGCGGGCAATGAATTTTGCCTTTCATGATATTAAAGCCATTGTAGAACCCTACCTTGACAATATTCCTGCAAATTCTCGTAAGAGGATCGATCACCCAGATCACTTGCGTTTGATTTTTGAACGATGTAGATACTATAAGATTCGCTTGAATCCCCACAAGTGTGTTTTCTGTGTCGAGTCAGGGAGACTGCTCAGATTCATTACTTCTAACAAAGACATTCAGGTGGATCCTTTGAAAGTTGAGGCCAGTGTAAATCTGCCTCCTCCTCATTCTATTAGGCAACTTCAAAGCTTGTAGGGGAAGTCCAATTTTCTTCAATGTTTCATTGTAAATTATGCCAATATTACTAAGGGTTTCATGCGCCTATTAAAACAGGACACCCCATTTGTATGGGATGAAATTGCACAACTTGCATTCAGGACATTAAAAGAATCTTTGTTGTCGGCACCATTATTGCATCTACCAGATTACTCTAGGGATTTTATATTGTATTTTTCCGCATCTGAGTCGACCATAGGGGTAGTCCTAGTCCAGGAGGATGATAAGCTCCAACAGCATGTCGTTTACTATCTCAATCGTGCTTTAGTCGAACCTGAACTTAGGTATTCCCACGTCGAGAAGTTGGCCTTAGCAACTATTTATGTTGTTCAGAGGTTACGTCACTACAACTTACTGAGGACTACGACGGTAGTGGCAGATGTTAATCCTTCAATATGTTTTGTCTCGGNGGATAGTCATTCTCCAAGAGTTTGACTTGGATTTTCAATCCGCCAAATCCAAAAAATCCTTAGTTTTTGCTGAGCTCATTGCATAATTTCCAGTAGAAGAAGATGTAGCCATTGAAGAAGACTCATTCCCAGATGAGCATATCTTTTTGATTTCCACCTCTGACCCCTGGTACGGAGATACAATTATTTATCTCTAGACTTTGAAGTATCCTACAGCTTTCTCGCAAGAAGAACGACGTAAAATACGCTTACATGCCAAGAACTACCTCATTAAAGGAGATACTTTATATTGTAGGGGGGTAGATTCTGTTTTTTGTCGATGTCTTACCCACGAGGAAGTAGAGATTGTCCTAAATGATGCCCATAGTGGAGCATGTGGGGGTCATTTATCTAGGTTAGCAACAATCTAGAAGATATTGTGTGCCAGTTATTTCTGGCCCACAGTCTTTAAAGATTGTGTGGAAGCAGTGAAGCATTGTCATCCTTGTCAACCTTACACTAGAAAGATGCGGTCGCATCCCGCTCCGATATTTTCCATCATCTCAGTGGGCCCCTTCATGAAGTGGGGGATTGATTATGTGACGTGTAACCCAGCCTCGGCTAGGGGGCACAAACATAAGATTGTCAATGTAGACTATTTTACGAAATGGGCAGAGGCAATGCCCACCTTCAAAGATGATGAGGAAACTACAGCTTTTTTCATGTTCAATCAAATTATTGCACGATTCGGTATACCTAAAGTGATTGTCACTGATCATGGTAGTCATTTCCAAAATAGCATGATGACTGAATTCACCACTATGCTAGGATTTAGACAAGAACATTCATCTTCGTTCTATCCTCAAGCAAACGGTCAAGTCGAGGCTGTTAATAAAACTTTGAAAACTATCCTCAAACATACTATTAATGTAGCTCATTCCAACTGGCATATCATGCTATATCCTGCACTTTGGGCATATTGTACCAATGTAAAAACTATTACGGGGTTTTCTCCTTTCCAACTTGTTCATGGAGTGGAAGTTGTTACCCCGGTTGAATGTGAAATCCTGTCCTTAAAAATTTCTATTCATGTGTTACCTGATACGACTGAGCTGGAAGAACGTTTATTACATTTAGAACATCTAGATGAACAGCATAGAGATGCACTGATAGCAAACCAAGCTCATAAAAATAGGGTCAAAAGCCAATACGATAAATCGGTCAAGCCTCAGATTTTCTCTGAAGGGGAGCTTGTTTTGCTCTGGGACCAAGACAAAGAACCCCTGGGGGCAGGAAAATCCAGGTCTATGTGGTTAGGGCCTTATGTCATATCAAAGGTGTTAAAGAAGGGCACATATGAATTAATTTACTTCGATGGGAATAAGCTGCCTGAGCCTAGAAATGGGTTGTACCTGAAAAAATACTATGCTTAGGCTTAGCACTTTTTTCCTGTATTTTATTGTATGTATTTTATGTACAATAGTTCGTCAGTTTGTGTTTTTTATACCATCTATTGGTTGTTACAGATGTCTTCCAAGTGGTTCGTAGGTTTTTCTAATGGCGCCAGTCGCCACACTTGTAATTTGTCTTCAGCTGCATGAGTCATTTATTCACCCTTGGGACAGTTAGTTGCCTTAGGAGGTGCTCACTTAGGTCCTACTACCAATAATGTGGCTGAACATAGGGCTGTCATTGAGCTTCTATGGGATGCTTTGTCACGTGGTATCACTCAGCTGGAAGTCCAACTGGACTCTCAACTGGTGGTTTCCCAACTCAATTGGGCTTATCAGGTGCGGAACCCTATTCTATTATGTCAGTTTATGCAAGTTAGGTTATTGGAAAGAAATTTTGAGTTCATTACATTCAATCATATTCCAAGAAACCAAAATTCATTAGCTGATGCATATGCTAATTATATCTTGGATTGGCATTTAACACATTTTACATAAAAATATACAGCAGACACATTTAAAAACATTTGTAAATAAACCAGCAAAATATATATATATATATGTGTGTGTGTGTGTGTGAATATCTGTCCATATAGATAAGTCGAGTGTCTGATCCTCAGATCCAGTCATAACTATATAATATACAAAAAATATACAAAATATGGATCAAAGTCCATCAAATTCTCCTAGGTCTAAGTTGTACTGCCCTGGTCACTTGGACCCCCCTGGGCCCCCCGATCACCCTGCACTCGGGCTTCTTTAGCCTCTTCGGCTTCAGCAGCCTCAACAGCATCTATGTACACAAGTACTGCTCTGGCTACTCGTCTCAGAAGGCGTATCCAGATAGGTGGTACACCAACCACTAGCTCCTGCATGATGGCAGGGATGTGCTCAATCCGTAAAGTAGGTACTTTCTGGGTAATATTGGCCAGCTTCCCCTCAAGAACCCTGATCAAACCCTGGTCCTCTCCCAAAACATGATGCACATACATGCGTGGATGCCCAGCAGGGTGAACTGGTCCAATATCTGCATTTTGACATTTTTAAAAGGATTAGAACTCTTATACATATGTATATATCTCTATAATTAAAATTCATAAAAATTTTGAAATTTTGAAAATAAAAATTACCTAACTCTCCCCATGCTCCTCCTGGAGGGAGGACGAGGTCAGTATCACCTCAGAAATCTAATCCAGCATATGGAAACTGCTCCAAGGCTGGCAACTGTCTCTCCCACCAAAAGTAGAAGTCATCATCATAAACACTCTGGACTGATCCACCACCTCCCTGGAAAAGGAATATATCTCCCCACCTACTCAGCCTAGACTGACGGGGAGAAAGAACTAGCAATGGTACTGTAGGACTCAAACCCAACACTCTCTCAAAGAAGAAGGCTACTAATATGCTGGAATAACCAAAATTATTCCTCCTGCCTCTTTTGCAGTCAGAGAGTTGTTTTCTCATAATCGGGATCACTCCTAAGCACCAGTCATATAGGGATCCCTGCATACAGTCTACTGCTAGTCTCATTTGGTTCAGAGTTGCAAGGTGAAGTGATGATGACCCTGCAACCCTCACTATAGTGCTCGTCAATACCTGTAAAGGAAAGTTGTGAATCTGAACAATAGGGATGCAGCTACCCCTCTTTTTAGTGCCTGGATCGTAGTATATATCGATATAGTTCTGTACACTTAGAGGGTCACCACCTTTTCCAGTGCCTTCCAAGTTCACCGTATCTCCCTGTCGTGATAAACCAGCAATGAAATAGCCATCCTTTGATGTAATCTCTAGAGACTCACCTTGAAGGTCAAACATGCCCAAATCATGATCCCAATAGTTTATCAAGAACTCTAAGAGGCGTACATTTGCCCACATAGGTGAGGCACAGAAAAATTTTAATAACCCACTTCGACGTAAAACATTCACTATGGGGGCATCTTGAAGAGCTTCTTGGTCCATGTCTTCGTGTTCCTGCTCCCTCCACTCAAGCACCATCTTTCAATCTAATAAACAAGAAATTGTAAACCTTTAGATTCATATAAAATTTGAAAATTTTCACCCTATACATTGTTTTTCTAATGAAATAGCATGGAGTTTAGTTTTACCTGACACTTGCGGTTTTGAGAATGGTCCCCCGAATCGTCCACACCGAGCAATCAAAGGTAGAGGTAAAACTTGTCTTTTTATGGTTAAAAATCAAATGGTGAGTTTTTTATTCATATTTTGAACTATATATAGAAAATTTATTTTCAAAGTGGGTTTTTTCCCTATAGTTCATAATTTTTAAGCTAATGCCATATTTTTTCTTCCGGTGATAGGTTTATGGTCGTCTTTAAGTTTTTTTTCGCTCATATAGGATGGTTTTTGTCATTTCACATGCATTCTACATTCATACCTAATCCATCTTGATCCTAGCATTAACACTTCGATCATGGACTATGGTATCTTTAACCATTAGCTCCTTGTCTTTACCATTGTTCTTCCATGGATAGGACTTTCCTCTCACGAGTATCCTCATTTAGAACCTACTTATTGTCTTCTGATACTCATGTTGCAATTGTCATAGGTTCAGGGGAATCTTTTTAGCTATTTTTTCATGCCAAATTGAGCCTCATTTTGGTCTCTTTTTACAAGCTATCCCTTTATAGGACTCCCCTCCCTTATGGAGTTTCTTTAGGCCTAGGTATAACTCCTCAAAACAGACTTGACTATCGAGTAAACTTGCCCGTTCAAGCTCGTTAAGAATATGTGAATGGGAATCCACATTGGTGGTAGGTTATCTCTTTCTCGGACCATGTGGAATAATATGAGAAATGATCACTCTCTTTTCTATAGAATTGAGAAGAGTATTCTCAGGTATAGGTTTATCACTTTTCTGGACCTAAGGGACTAAACTTACAGAAAAGGAACTCCTGGTATGAGCTTAGTTTTCTCTTTTTCGTGCTCTGGACCTAAACATGAAAAATATTTCGAGTGTATTTTGTATCTTTGTCATGCTAGTTAAACACCAAGAACAAAGCATCAAGTTTATTGTTGTAAGCTCCATTTCTCACACTCAAATGGATCTTTCCGAGTGATCTTGATTTCCTTCACACTCGTAAAACTCAAGCTATATGTTGCTCTCGAAGGAGCATTGGATAGGTGGTAATTTAACCTTTTTCGGACCTCCCTGACTAAGTATGAAAAAGGTTCACCTTTTCTTCTACGGAAGTTAAGAGAGTTCTTCTGTGGTATTTTTTATACTTTTTTGGCCCCAAGAGACTAAATTGGATGAAAAAGGATCCCCCTGGAGTCTTCTTTGGAGTTTTCAGACTCTCTAAACGTCAAAACACCAAGTGAGCATGTACTAGTTCAGGCTCATAAAATCCATGAATCAGTGACACTATCAAGCATTATTCCCTCTTCTCTTCAAGCTTGTTAAAAAATGAAGAGAGACTCGAGTTGGCTTTCCTGGACTCGTTAAAATTTAACATGGAAGGTAAGGAAGAAGTTTTCTTTTGGTTTTCAGTCAATGGCAGTATGTCCTCCTTGAACATAGCACTTTCTGGTTTTTTCGATACTCACGTCTCAGTGTTCATTTTCAATTCAGCTATTACTTCGAGTTGCTTACTCCTCCTCTTGTCAGTTCTACCTAGGGAATCTGATCATGTCTCCTACATGACAGATAAGTCTAGTTGTACTATCTGTAAAGTTAAAAGCTGCCTTGGGTCATCTTTGTGTCGTGCTCACTGTTCAAGGAATTAACCCTGTATCTGATCTATATCCTGATTCCATCATTGTCATATCTATTACTACTTGTGTCTCCCTTCCTTTACCTAGTTCCTATTCACTCTTGTGATTCGTTGGAGGATCTATTGCCTTCCTTATCACAGTATGGTTTCGCATCAGCACTTCCTGACGACGAAGACCTAGAGTTTTGACGATCGTACCTTAGGATTCACTTTCATTTTTGTGAACTCCTTTGCTTCAGTTGTCAATTATCACCTATTGATTGACAATCTGTTGAATCCTATCCATGTTCGACTTCAATAACATCTATTCACATGGCTTGGATTGTACTGGTTCTTTGGGATTTTTTACGAAGACCTTAGTTTCACATCTATGGAATAAGTTGTGTAAGATTATGTTGTGGTCACTTACACAACTTCCAGATCTTTGAAGACTCATCATTATTGTATATTGTGGCTTCAATCCACCTTTGTAATATGCGTTGTCTTGTACCCGTACTATATGATGTACTCAAATATTGTAAAGGAGATAGTGTTCCAGTATATTGAACATATCATCCTCAGATATGACTTTGTATATGACATTATTATGTATTTGTTTCAGGTACTACCTCTGCTCCATTCGACTTCTGAGTTTCTCCAAGATAAAGATTATAATGTATTTCGGCCATCACTTTCCTCTGACCTCACACATTAGGGGGCATCTGTTATCAACCCAAATGGAACTTCTTCATCCGAGTGCCGACATTCCTTATGTATGTACACAAAAGGACATCTTAGGATTGAAGTTTTCCAAAACACTATAGATGGGCATGACATGAGATGCAATTACCCTTTAACCAGCCTGTCATATTATTTTTCCAAGTGTTCAATGGCATACGTGACTATCTTCATTGAAACTCATGTATGTACATGACTATTCCCATTGACAACTCATGTACTGTACGCAACTATCTCCATTGCAACTCGCGTACATCAGCATACGTGGGTTTCCTTTAAGCAACTCGCGTGTCATACACGGGTTGCCTATATTAATAGTTGCGTACATCTCCATTCGACATTAAAAAATATAAATCACAATTAATGGAGATTAGTTGGGCCTTAATCATTAACTACCCCAACTATCTCAACCTCCTCAACCTTCGAAACCACTCTATTTCCCAAAGTATAAATAGAGGCCTTGGGGAGGGCATTAAGGAATCAAGTTTCGAGAGCAAAGTTATGCTGGTGGTATATCTTCAAAAGTCTTGGGGCAGCAGAACTCAGAGTCTTTTGGTTGCATAGGAGTCCTTTTCTCAGGTGTTGGGTTGTACTCTTATCTCATTCACTGATTGTTAATAAAGAGAATTCTTCTTCCAACATTGTGTTGAGTTTCTTTCATGTATTATGGTTGATGAATATATTCAATTGTGCACTAGATATATTGTTTATCTAACCTATCATATATACATGTATAAGATGGTACTTGGAGAATTTTCTCTTTGCAGGTGAAGGAGGTGCATCCTTGAAAGCTTTGGAGAGAAACAGAGTGGAAGAAGATCAAGCTTGGATCAATCGTCGGTAATTGGGTGAGTCAAGTATTTCTTCCTATTTCCTTTCTGTACTTTATTAAAGCTAATTGTTTGCAAGGTTAGAAGTAAGTTGGTAACCCCAGACCCTAGGTTACAAGGGTGTCTAATCCTGAAAAACAAGCATTACGTCTGAAATCAGCCTTATACCATATTATTAATGGAGTGATGTTTAGAAAGAACTACAATGGAATCTTCCTTAGATGCTTGGAACAAGAAGATGCAAAGAAGGTTGTAGCAGAATTACATGATGGACCTGCTGGAGGTCACTTCTCAGGAGACACAACAACACACAATATTCTTAGAGCTGGATATTACTGGCCCACATTGTTTAGAGATTCTCATGCTCATGTTAGAAAGTGTGATACTTTCCAAAGAAGTGGTGGGAGACAAGATAAAGCAATAGGACCATTGAAACCAGTGATTATCTCGGAACCATTTGAACAATGGGGAATTGACATTATCAAAGAAATAAATCCAAGTTCCTCATTGCAGCATAAGTATATTCTGACGGCAACTGATTATTTCACCATATGGGTAGAGGCCATTCCAATATGAAAAGTAAATGAGGATGCAGTTATGGATTTCTTGCAGAACCACATTATGACCAGGTTTGGGGTTCCAATTTCTTTGGTTTTTTATAATTCTTCTTATTTTTCATCTATTAGATTAACTGCATTTGCTAATAAAAGAGGAATTAAGCTACACTATTCTGCAAACTACTACCCACAAGGAAATGGTTTGGCATAATCCACAAACAAAAATATGATTAGAATTTTAAAGAAAACAATGACAAAAAATCAAAGGAGTTGGCATCTAGCTTTACCTAATGCACTCTGGGCCGACAGAGTCACACCAAATAAATCCATAGGTGTGTCACCCTACACTCTTGTCTATGGGAAATAAGCTGTTCTCCTTCCTGATATTTTTTTTTCATCTTCCATATTGGCCCAAGAATCTAGGGGTACTGATAATGAAATTATGCAAATCCGAATTTATAATCTGCTGAAGTGTTGGAGTAGGGTCCCGCAACTACAGAAGAAGCTGCTAGTTTTGGCAGAAAGATAAGTTTTGGTGGAAAGAAGATAAGACGGAGCTACGACGCCATAGCACGGTTCCAGCTGCAGAGCAGAGCCGGAAACCATGACTTTTTGCGATACGAAAGTCAAAGAAAGGCAACGGTACCTAAGCGGCTGAGAAGGGAGAGCTCACCCACTGCATTGAAGGCAGCGGCGAAAGACAGGAGGGCTCAGCAACCCTCATAAAGAAGAAGGAGCAACGAGGCTCAAGCATTGAAGACGAAGGACAGAGAAGCGAAGCGGTGCATAGTACCCATGATCAGTGCCGGAAAGCATGGAAGACTGCAGAGAGCTATGGTGTGATGGGAAGCGGCTACCTCAAGGACAGAGAGGACCGACTGTCACTAATTAGGTTTTGGGTTACTGCTGGGATAGGCCCACAGTGTTGTAATGGCACGACCTTCGGGCTGCCTATATAAGAATGTAATTTTGTATTGTAAAGGGTTAGCTAGTTGGTTAGATAGAGAGACAGTAGTGATTGAAATAGGCAATAAGGGTAAGTAGACTGTTGTAAAAGCTGAGCTCTGGTTCTGGGTCTAGCGGTAGAAATCTTACTGAAACCAGTAGCCGGCTTGTAGAGCATGCATGTAACAATCCGCAGGGATCGACTGAGAGGGAAGAGTATGTTGTAAGAGTGACAACGTAAAGGTAGAGAAGAAAGATCTAAGAGAGAAGATCTTGAGCTACATATGAGGTGCAGCAGAACTGTGTTTGCCTTCCCTTAAGCTATAATAGAGAAGCACAGTTTTGTGGACGTAACTCCCATCCTGGGGGCGAACCACATTAAAATCCCGTGTTCTGTGATTGATTTGCATATTGTGTTTATTTTCTGCATCTATCTGATTATGTTATGCAATTTGCTTACAGTTAATATATGAATGAGTTGTTTAGTTACAGCACTACAGGAAGATATATACAAGTCGAAATCCTTGGCACTTCGTATAAGGACTTAGTTATGCTTGCCTTAGATAGTTAATTAATCACAGTAAGACAGTCTGGGTATCAGGTCTTGCGCGTCGACACGAACAACGTTAAGTGCACTAAGCCACGGGCGGAGGGTATCGCAAGAAGGCGATACCGCACCGGCAGAGGAGCTGCGGTGCGCGATACCGTAGGCGGAGGACTTAGTGTTGAGCAGGAGTTACGTGTCGCACGGGGTGCGGCGATGCGGTGAGACTGGGACTATTGGAAGAGAGAAGAATCCGCGTGACGCGTACAAGGGTAGAGATACTACGGCTAGAAGGGCCGCGAGTGGGGACTAGACCACGCATTGCGAGCGGAGGATCGCGCGGTGCGCAGGAAAGAGATCTCGCAGCTAGGAGAGCTGCGAGCCACCAGTAGGATTGCCACAGAACCTGGTCCAAGACACTTGAGTCCTTGGCCAACCCATTAGAATCACTTTGGGTGAGACTTCAGGCCGCTGTGCGGTCTGTCGCCGAAAGGGACAGTGAGCTAGGGGTGTTGTTGGTTGACTATAGTAAACCCAGGTCTGCCCATGCAATGAAAAAATGGTTCCGTTGCCGGTTTAAACGACTGGGAGTTAATGTTCTGTTGGCATCCTACCAGAGAAGAGTTTCACCAGTGGCTAGATTCATACTTAAGGGATTTCGCCAAGAAAGAAAATCGGAGTCCTAGACTAAGCACAGAAGCCTGGTTAGAAAAGCATATCGCTTCAGACATACACGCTATATTTTTTGCAACCTATGGAAACGAGCTTTTCGACTGGTTATCCAAGTTGACAGATAGGAACACATTCAAGAAGAAAAGAAACATTGTCTGGACACCGGAGCTGATTCAGACCGTACATAACCTCGACAATTCGATTACGATAGCAGTGGACTTCTGGCTGACAAGTGTGCTAGACGGCTTTGTTACAGAATTTGCAGTTGACCAGAGAAAGAGCTTCAGCGCAGCTGAACGATACTTCTTCAGAGGATATCATGGTAAGTACCTAAGATCTCTAAATTTGTCCCTTAAGATGCTGCTATATGAAAAAAGAACAATGGATCTAGTTTCAGATGAATAAGTAAAGATAGTAATGTCACAAGAGTTTGAAAGTGATTTTGATGACATTGGACGAACACGTAGTGGAAAGAAGTATAAAGTAGATTTTAGCTCTCCTGTATTTGAAGACAGTTCAGACAGTATTAGACAACAGAGTTCTA
>LPNX010749050.1:336874-351822 GCA_001517045.1 Pseudotsuga menziesii | reverse complement strand
TCAGAATCAGTATGGGACTTTGACCAGAAATTCAAAGCCCTTATAGACCAAGTAAGCTTTGACTTTGCGCCAGAGCAGCATAAGGAATGGTTTATTGCAGTGCTGCTCCCTCACATCAGACTACCACTAATGCAACAGAAACTCACTACTCAAGATGAAGCACTGGAGATGGCAATGAAACTGGAGGCTTCAACTCTAGCAGAGACTACCACAGGCATGACAACCCTACAGAACCAGTTGGCCAACCTCACGTTACAGATACACAAACTTAAGAAAGGAAAAGAGGTTATGCAAGACATATGGTACATAAAGTGTAGAGCATAGGGTCATACCAAAGACAACTGTCCAGTCTTCACAGAATATTTAGCATCAGGGGCTCCTAACCCCTTACCACGAACACAAGGGCCATGGTGCGAAATATGTAAAACACAAGGACATCCGCCTCAGCAATGACCTTTGCTTCAGAAGTATGTATAGACACCTAAGAACCTATACTGTGTCTTCTATAAGTCCGTCGGGCATGATGAACAGGACTGCCGAGCCTATGATCTCATGTTAGATAGAAAACATGATGTGTACAGAGTCCAATCAGAAACACCAGGTCCAGCAGCAGGACCACAACCGGCTCAGGCTTACGGAGGCCGTGCAGGAGGATTCAGAGGACGAGGCCGAGCAGGAGGCTTTGCACGTGGAGAAGGCTTTGGCCGAGGAGGAGGTTTTGGCCAAGGTCGTGGACCGATCACTTGTTATAATTGCGGAGTTGTAGGACACTATGCTAGGGACTGTCAGAACCCCACTACCACTTGTAATTACTGCAAATCTTATGATCATACCATAGAAGAGTGTCCTATCCTGATAGCTAAGATCAAAGACCCTAAGCCACCGGTACACCAAAACGTCCAGCTTATTGTTGCTGAACAGATAGAGCCAGAACCAAAAGTCAATATTGTGACTCGGAGCGGTGCTTCCACCAGTGGGACATCGCAGGAGACCGAGAAGAACATAAGTCAGGAGTGGGTGCGCAGAGCTCCTGGTAAAGCGACAGCACTCGACCTACAGAAGAATAAAGAGACATTTCATGAAGCTAAGGCTTCCTTCGATGAACCTACACAATCAGGATCGCAGGTACTACCGTCTAGGGGCGTACCGCAGCAAGCACCTTGTAGCGATAGCCCAGAATAGATACCGCAGGCTACCACATCGGGAAGATGCGACGAGGATGAATCGACAGGAAATGTACAATATTTCCTGCACAGTTGTTTGAAGCTCTTGAGAAATGAAAAAGCCATTGGAGAGCTACAGCGCATCATAGATCAGTGTCAGCAACCTCCTCTATCAGGCAGTGCACACCCCGTTGTTCATAATATTACAGGACATACAAGGACCGGAAGGGAGATGAAACTCACAGCACAGATTGGAGAATTCAAAATGGACGAAGTCGTCTTAGATCTGGGATCAGAGGTGAATGTTCTAACTAAGTAGACATGGGAACAGATGGGTAGTCCTCAATTAGCCATATCACCTATCCACCTGAGACTAGCTAATCAGCAGCGAGTATCACCACTGGGTCGACTGCCTCAGGTGCCAGTTGACATTGACGGAGTACGCAGCTTTGCGGACTTTGAGGTTATAGAAATCATTGGCGACAGTCGATCATATCCATCATTATTGAGTATTGGCTGGGCGATTGGTAGCAAGGCTGTCATTGACCTTAAGAGAAGACAAATGAACTTTGAGGATGCGTAAATCCGGGTCATCACACCGCTGGATCCTTACCAAGGTCCTAGGTATATTGAACCCTTACGAGCAGAGGAGGAAGCACATAACATGGATAGCCTTTACCAGATGACTGCGAACCAGAACAACTACATCAACCCAACCGCAGAAGGGAACATTAGTTGGCGATGCGACAGATCATGCGCATCGGATTCTGATGTTGGTTTAGAGAACTGGCAGAACAGACTTTACGAAGTCTTAGCTCGCAGATGTGCGTTTATGAGTAAATCACTGCGATGGATTGGGGCGGAGACCACTGAGATTCCATCATATAATGGACTGACAGATATCCAGGACTTCCTTGAGCAGTTTGAGCAACAGATGCCTTACGAACAGAGAATCGCAGCTATGGCCCTTGCAGTACGAGCCACACCTGCAAGATGGTGGTACGCGCATAAAGAAAATATCGCATCATGGGATGATATTAAAAGATTGATGGCGATCAGATTTACGGTCGACAAAGAGTATGTTCAGCAGAAGTACACAGGATAAACTGATCCTAGAGCACACATTCAGACATGTGAGCAGAGCTGGTTGGACATTCCAGAGGATGAATGGGTACACAGATTCATTCACACAGTGGACGCAGTTCCAAGGAACTGGTACACAGAGACTGAATTGCGCAAAGGGACGACTACATGGCCACTTATGACAGACAGTTTCCTGCTCACCTTTGCATTTGAATCAGAATATCCAAGTGTTGCTCAGGCCCTAGACATAATCAAGACCAAGATATTTGAGGATTGCACCATCTCAATGCCAGTCCAACCTGAGTGGACCATTCAGTTGCAAGATGCGCTTGAGTGCTATAACTTCGCAGCAACACCAGACAAGGAAGATAAGGATGAGGAGGAGGACCCTCGCAACACCAACATTCTGGAGTCGGAAGGAACTTGTGATGTTGGAGGACCATAGTTAGAGACTCCAGCAATCACTGAGCCCATCAAGATTAAAAAGGTCAATATTGGTACAGACGCAGAACCTAAGTTTGCCTCTATTGGAGACTATTGGAACGATGAAACAGTCGGACAGATTGCAGATTTGTTACACGACTATCAGGACCTATTTCCCACCAAGTTCACGGAGATGAAGGGAATAGTTGGAGACCTGGGAGTGATGAGGATACCATTGAAGGAGGATGCTAGACCAGTTAAGCAGCGCCCATATCGATTGAATCCGCGTTACAAATAAAAAGTCAAGGACGAGATCGATAAGATGCTAGCAGCAGGCATCATTGAACCAATAGAAGAAAGCGAATGGGTTAGCCCCATGGTCGTCCAAGAGAAGAAAACAAAAGGGGACATCAGAATCTGTGTCGATCTGCGAAAACTCAACGATGCATCACTTCATGATCCATTTTCGACACCGTTCATTGATGAGGTATTAGACAATGTGGGAGGACAGGAGGTCTACTCCTTCACTGATGGATTTTCGGGCTACCATCAAATCAGAATACATCCAGAAGATCGATCTAAGACCACCTTTGCAACAGAATGGGGCTCGTTCCAGTACACGGTAATGCCCTTTGGTCTTAAGAATGCACCAGCTATATTTTCTAGAGTAGTAGTTGATGTATTTAAAGAATACATCCATAAATTCTGAGAAGTATATTTTGGTGATTGGACTGTATTTGGACTAATTGACAAGCATATAGGAGACTTAAGACTGATGTTAGAGAAATGTAGGCAGTACCAGATTTCTCTGAACTTGAAGAAATGTATATTTTGTGCACCATTTGGTATTTTGTTGGGTCACATTGTTTGCAGACAAGGCTTGATGGTAGATCCCGCGAAGATCGCCATCATTGTAAACCTTCCAACACCCAATTTAGTCAAGCAACTAAGGACAGTACTTGGTCATACTGGGTACTACAGAAAGTTCATCAAGGGCTACGCAAAGATTACAGCATCGATGGAGAAATTGCTCAAGAAAGATGTAAAATTCCTATGGAATGAGGAATGTCAGCAGAGCCTAGACATGCTTAAAGAAAAGATGGTTACAACACCCATCCTAGTGTTTCCAGACTGGACTAAGCCATTTCATGTACATGTGGATGCATCTGGCATCGCACTAGGAGTCGTCTTAACACAGCCAGGAGAAGGGGATCTTGACCATCCCATTGCATATTCCAGCAGAAAGCTATCAACAACAGAAAAAAACTACACCACAAGAGAAAGAGAGGGCTTAGCTATGGTGTATGCGCTGCAGAAGTTCAGGAACTATCTATTGGGTGCCTCGTTTAAAATGTTTACTGACCATTCCTCATTGAAGTACCTAGTCAATAAACCAGTGTTAGGGGGGAGAATCTGCAGATGGTTGCTCCTCTTCCAGGAGTATGATTTTGAAATCATTGTGAAACCAGGAAGACTGAATGCTGGGCCTGATCATCTGTCGCGTATAGACTCAGGGGAAGAACCCGATAACCTAGAAGACAATCTGCCCGATGCGCAGTTGTTCTATGTGCATATCGCAGATGACTACTATGCCGACATTATTCAATTCCTCACTACAGGAGTAGCACCTGATGAGTTCACTAAGCAGCAAAAGAAACAGTTGGTTGTTAAGGTAGCAAACTTCACCCTCATTACAGGATGCCTATATAAGTTAGGTCCAGATGAAGTTCTACGCAGATGTGTAATGCCACATGAAAAAGATGCTATTCTCAAACAGGCACACTCAGGAACCACAGGAGGTCATTTCGCTGAAAATCCAACTGCGCAGAAAATCTTAGAGGCAGGATTATGGTGGCCTACGTTACACAAAGACACCAAGGACTTTTGCAGATGCTGCGATATCTGCCAGAGGGTGGGAAAACCCTCGCGACGCGATGAAATGCCGCTGCGACCGCAGGTCACGCTGCGTGCATTTGACAAATGGGCTATAGATTTTGTGGGTCCTATCAACCCACCAGGAAAGCGCACGGGAGCGAGATATATTATTACCGGAACAGAGTACCTCACCAGATGGGCAGAGGCCAAAGCGATAAGAAATTGCGATGCTGCTACAGCTGCACAGTTCCTGTTTGAAAATATCATCAGTAGATTCGGATGCCCAGTAATTTTGATGAGTGATCAAGGCACACATTTCTTGAACAGCACTATTGAGGCATTGACAGAATAATTCCAGATTCAGCACTATAAGAGCACTCCCTACCATCCACACGCTAATGGTACGGTGGAGGCCTTCAATAAGATTCTAGAAAATGCTCTTACTAAGATCTGCAATAGCCAGAGGAATGATTGGGACCTCAGAGTTAACGTTGTATTATGGGCATACAGGACCACATGCAAGAAACTTACGGGACACACACCTTTTAGCTTAGTATATGGACAGGAGGCTGTTATGCCTATGGAGTACATTCTTCCCAGTTTAAGAATCGCTCAGATTACCGAAATTACTGATATAGACACAGTGGAGGAAAGGCTAGCACAGCTGCTTGCCTTAGAAGAAGACAGATTCATCGCCGGATTCCATCAAAAAGTGCAGAAAGCACGAGAAAAAGCTTGGCATGACAGACACATTAAGCGTAAGACTTTCAAGATCGGAGACCTAGTACTCCTCTATGACAGCAGATTCATTAAGTTTCCAGGGAAGTTCAAGACACATTGGCTGGGGCCGTATCAAATACAGCAAGTTACAGAGGGCGGTGCCGTTCAGCTTAGCCAGTTGAACGGGGAGCTTCTTCCCACATGGATCAATGGCAGTAGGCTTAAGCTCTATAGTGATAGCCACCTCACCTCTCAGCCCTAGCTTAAACTAGTTTATAGCGGTGCAGATGTCCCGTGTAGTTGAAAGGAGGCATCGCACCGGGAATGAGTCTACACCGGTTAAAAAAAAATAAAAATAAAAAAATTCTTTGACACTGTTTGTTTGCACAGGTGATGCGGAGTTGCATCGCAGCAATAAGATGTTTCCCCTGCCATGCACTCAGTTTGCAACCGACAGTGGGCTAGTCAAGTCACTGTCTGCCAGGTAGTTAATGAAGAAATGACTGGTATCCCCTACCGTAGATTTGGCAACAGTATAATAAATTTTTCTAAATTTGGTAAATCTCTGACGACACCGGTGCCTGGATATGCACGCTTTGAGGGACACGTGATCAAATCTCAGCAATTATGGCAAATCAGAGTGACCGGTAGGGTCTCGTCCAAGTAATTATGATGACCAACAGGTTTGACCCAGGATGACCGTTGCGTCCAGTAGTATGCCTTCGGCATAAAAGCAGACATCCCTTAGGTAGGGGTACAGTTGCCAAATCTCGAGAGCTATACAGGGCAGTGCTAAGTGTCCCTTGTGTAGAGCCAATTAAGTTACAGAGTACAGTGAATTCCAGAGTTTGAAGCCACTGCACACCCAGAGTATTCAGCCAAGCGGATTCTGACTGAGGCTGAACCTATAGAAGCGAAGTTTGGAAAGAACGTATTGACCGTGCGTTCGCCATGGCGACACCACCCAAGGTTGTGAAATTAGAGACATCATAGGGCAGACAGCCATTAAGGATGAGGAGTCAAGCACCAGAAGTAGAAGTTGTCACCAAAGTCTCTGCTAAGGAGAAGAAGAACGCCGAGCAGATCAATGAAGATAAGAAAGTAGAGCAGAAGAATGAGAAGAAATCTCTTGTCAGAAAGAAAGTAAAAATCATAAAAAGAAAGCAACGGGAGAAAGTCGCTGACCTATCTGATCAGCTAAGAGAAACACGAAAGATTCCAGAGGTACTAAAACAGAAACCTGAGGATCATAGGTAGCATTTGGACCTGGAGCACTTCGAAGAGAAGAGAAGTGGAAGAAGACTGCAAACCCAGCGGAGGGGAGATTTCCAGAATGAGGACAAAGGCTTGTTCTCGGACCGGAGCTCATGGTTTGCTCCTCTTCTGTACACACGGCTCCAGACTGAATGAAATGTTTGAGAAGGCTGGAAGATACAGATTTTCCTTATGATAAAAGTTCTAACCCAGATAAAAAGGAAAGGATATTTGGGGAGCACTTCTCAAACACTAGAGCATTCATAAAAGAGAAAGAGCGAAGAGAGCGAAACCGTGACTATGGGCAGAAAGGATAAGAGAGCTCAGCGAACTAAGTTACCAAAATTCCAAGAGAACGTGCCGAGGTAATGAAGAACGAAGTTGAAGGACTTCGGCAGAAGTTGCAGAAGACTTCACAGGAGGTGAAGGAGAAGCTATAGCAGGAGAAGCTCGTTCCAGGTGGCTCAAGGACGAGCCACAAGTAAGTGTTAGGGGACTGTTGGAGTAGGGTCCCGCAGCTACAGAAGAAGCTGCTAGTTTTGGTGGAAAGAAGATAAGACGGAGCTACGACGCTGTAGCACGGTTCCAGCTGCAGAGCAGAGCCGAAAACCGTGACTTTTTGAGATACGAAAGTCAAAGAAAGGCAACGGTACCTGAGCGGCTGAGAAGAGAGAGCTCACCCACTGCATTGAAGGCAGCGGTGGAAGACAGGAGGGCTCAACGACCCTCATAAAGAAGAAGGAGCAACGAGGCTCAAGCATTGAAGACGAAGGACAGAGAAGTGAAGCGGTGCATAGTACCCATGATCAGTGCCGGGAAGCATGGAAGACTGCAGAGAGCTGTGGTGTGATGGGAAGCAACTACCTCAAGGACAAAGAGGACCCACTGTCACTAATTAGGTTTTGGGTTACTGCTGGGACAGGCCCACAGTGTTGTAATGGCACGACCTTCGGGCTGCCTATATAAGAATGTAATTTTGTATTGTAAAGGGTTAGCTAGTTGGTTAGATAGAGAGACAATCGTGATTGAAATAGGCAATAAGGGTAAGTAGACTGTTGTAAAATCCGAGCTCTGGTTCTGGGTCTAGCGGTAGCAATCTTACTGAAACCAGTAGCCGGCTTGTAGAGCATGCATGTAACGATCCGCAGGGATCGACTGAGAGGGAAGAGTATGTTGTAAGAGCGACAATGTAAAGGTAGAGAAGAAAGATCTAAGAGAGAATATCTTGAGCTGCATATGAGGTGCAACAGAACTGTGTTTGCCTTCCCTTAAGCTATAATAGAGAAGCACAGTTTTGTGGACGTAACTCCCATCCTGGGGGCGAACCACGTTAAAATCCCGTGTTCTGTGATTGATTTGCATATTGTGTTTATTTGCTGCATCTATCCGATTATGTTATGCAATATGCTTACAGTTAATATATGAATGAGTTGTTTAGTTACAGCACTACAGGAAGATATATACAAGTCGAAATCCTTGGCACTTTGTATAAGGACTTAGTTATGCTTGCATTAGATAGTTAATTAATCACAGTAAGACAGTCTGGGTATCAGGTCTTGCGCATCGACACGAACAACGTTAAGTGCGCTAAGCCGCGGGCGGAGGGTATCGCAAGAAGGAGATACCGCACAGGCAGAGGAGCTGCGGTGCGCGATACCGTAGGCGGAGGACTTAGTGTTGAGCAGGAGTTACGTGTCACACGGGGTGCGGCGATGTGGTGAGACTGGGACTATTGGAAGAGAGAAGAATCCGCGCGACGTGTACAAGGGTAGAGATACCGTGGCTAGAAGGGCCGCGAGTGGGGACTAGACCACGCATCACGAGCGGAGGATCACGCGGTGCGCAGGAAAGAGATCTCGCAGCTAGGAGAGCTGCGAGCCACCAGTAGGATTGCCACAGAACCTGGTCCAAGACGCTTGAGTCCTTGGCCAACCCATTAGAATCACTTTGGGTGAGACTTCAGGCCGCTGTGCGGTCTGTCGCCGAAAGGGCCAGTGAGCTAGGGGTGTTGTTGGTTGACTATAGTAAACCCAGGTCTGCCCATGCAATCAACATGAAGTCAGAAGAGTCGAGGTCCAAATCCTGTGAAAGGTTTAAGAATCAACAAGAAATGGTAAAGAGATGGTTTGGCAAACACAAAGCTAGAAACAAAGAATTCGAAGTAGGTGATCTAGTTCTTAAGTGGGATCACCCGCATGATGAGAAGGGAAAGCACACTAAATTTCAGCAACTATGGGTAGGCCCTTTTTAGATTCCAACAAAGATAGAACCCTCGACTTACAAGTTGAAATACTTACAAGGGTGGGAGGAGAACTTACAAGTAAATGGTGTAGTTCTCAAGCCTTATTTTTCTTAATGGTTTTTTATTTTGTTTTCTTGTACGTAAATAAATGTTTGGTTTGTTTGTTTACTTTAGGTTAGTTTTAGTTTTTTTTACTTGCTCAGGTTTTGATTGCTTGTAATATTTTAGTTTGTTTTAATAAATCAACACGACTTTTGGTTTTTGGAGTTCATCAGAGTTTTGGATAAACTGAAATCTTTGATCAAAGACTGCCTACTATTTACACATACAATGTTTAAAGATTCTTCAAGACTAGCAGATTTTCTAAATGGATTATGAAAAAATTTGGAGTCCTGCTTAATCCCTATGAAATAACTAAGGATAGAAAAGTCTAGAGTATATTTTTGAGGCTCCAATCATCTCACATTAAAATCTGTCCTAGGGGGTAACAGCAAAAGACCAATGGAAAGGAAGCAAGATAAACAGTGTATTATATTTAAACAATCCTATGCCATAAATTGAGAACCAAAAGGCTAATAAGAGTCAAAATCTCCTAAAAAGTAATATGTATCAAAACACATGTTGAAACACATTATTATAAATGATATTGCTAAAGTTCTTCTCTGTCTGTGAGTTAAATTTAAAATATCTCTCACACAAAAGGACACTATGGATAGAGGAGCCAAAATTAAAATTCAGCAATAAAGCAATCAGGGAGGACTCAAAAGGACGAAAGTTCAGTAGCACCAAAAAGTGCAAATTGGCATAGGAATGAGGAACAAACAGATATATATGTTTACCACATGTTATGATCTTGTGGTGTCTAAGCTGGAAGCCACCAAAAGACAGAGGTAAAATAAAATTCATATCTTTGGCCTCAAAAGAGTTATCCCGACTTTGAAATCCTAGTTCTCCTTCTTAAAATTGGACTATCATCAATGATTGAAGTTCATAAATATTGCATATTAGGAATCCAAATATCTTGAAGAAACCTAATAAAATGATATCACCGAAACAGACTGTTATATCAAAGAATAAGTTGTTCAGATATTTGTGTCCACCAAGTAGTCGCCAATTGTTGCAGTTGCAACTATTTTCCCCAAAAATTTCTATTATAGGGTCCCCCCATTTTTATTTTAATATCCAAATGGCCTAAGAGTGTCTTATTTTTACCAAGGTTTTCCCAGGGCTCAGTAGTTTCGTGTAAAAACTTAGTCTTTTTGCATTCCCACACTGGATGTTTAGTTGACTAGTCTTCTGATACAACGGAGGCATAGTTCATTATCTATCCGATGTGTTTATCGGAAGCCTTCAGAGGTCTAAGCCATTGTATTGAGGGTAAGTTTGTCTATGATCTTGGAGATAGTTTGTCAAGGTTTCGACGTTTTAGTATAAGTGGATCCGATAGATCGGATGTCCCTTCGACTATCGTTTTCCGATGTCCGGTGAAGTTGGTATTTTCGCCTTCGATTTTGTATTTTGGAATGAACCAAGAGATTTAGTTTGTCCACCATCCAAAATTGTGGAGAGTTAGTGTTGATTCGATCTGGAGCTTTGTGATGTTCCCACAAATACCGAAGAAGCTAGTCCTTCCAATTTTCGATGTGACTTTCCCATCCGATTACCAGGTAGGTAGAATTGTTCCCATCCGACGTTGCGGATGCTTTCAAGACTATAGGTCCAGCGTGTGGTTAAAAAACTTTTCCTGCTAGTATTAGTTTTCACTCCTGGTCGAGGTTTATAAAACCGTTTTGAGCTCGTGCCACTTCTCATTCCCATTGTAGAGCCATCCTGTCAATTGCATGCAACTGTCAAGCTTCTATACGTTCTCCTCTGCGCCCGTGAAGGTCATCTCTTGTCCAGGTCGCCAACCACTTCGTTGCCAGGTAGGATCCATTCCTGATTTTGTTTATACTTGGTTTTTTGTTATTTTAAACTGCCAGGGTGGATAAGGTTAGGTTTTCTGCGGTAGTGTAAGTTTTTACGTGTTTTGTGGTTTTCCTGCGGTGAAATCCCTTTATTTTGTATGCGACCTGCTTAATTGTGAGCGTTTTCATTTTTTGCCGGTTAGGTTTTTCCACCCAGCCTCTTTGCAGCCATGAGTACGCCTATGACAGTTTCATGGAAGATTAGGGCACAGTGCAGATGAGCATTTCGCTTTCTACACCGCCATGTTCTTGATTTCTCCACTTTAAGTCTAGGGATAAACAGTCGTGCCCTCTTTGACAGTATGTTTCCATGGGATACGGGAGAGCCACGTAACTATAAGGGTTTGAGGATTTTTGTTTTGAGCAGATAGGTAGTATGATCCTTTCCTCAGTCAAGATGCGCATATAGATGTTTTAGTAAGCTGGAAGAGGTTATGGTTTTAAGCTAGTAGAGTTTTGGTAGTTTTGGGGGCAGAGGGTTATTTGGAAGATTCTCTTCATTTAGAGTGTCTCACTCAGAAATACTGTGGGTGTTAATAATATTTTTCAGTATGCATATTGATCAAATGGTAAGATGTGGTGGTTTTATTGTTTTCTCACTACACTGATTGCTAGAGATAAATAGACTGAGATCTTGTTGTATAATGGCTAAAGGTAAATTATCAACACATCAATATGCTGGGAAAATAGAAGAAGAAATCCCAAGCATATGAAGAGGAACCTAAAGTGGAGGTGATAACCAGAGTGGAAGTCATCTATGAAGATACTAAAGCTATTATTGGAGTTGAGCCAGAATATAAATGGGGAGAGGCATATAGGGTGATTTCAAGCTAGAGTGTTCTAGATGCTGGTTTTGAAGATATGCCCATAGATGCGAACATTGAAAGATCAGGCCTTATGAAAGAAGATACTAGGCCTGAGTTGTTCCCATGTCCAAAGGTGATAGGGTGGATCTGCCTAGGGCAGATATTACAAGAATGAGATTGGAAAATATCACAAAGTAGGGTTATGCTGCATATATCCCAGCTTATGTTTCTATGGTGTATAATTTACCAATAGCACAAACTTATCTGACTGAAAGTTGGTTAAAGGAGCTGAATTTAGACATGGTGGAAACAGTAAAGAAGATGATGATACCAGGGAAAAACTTCCGTACAAGGCCTTCTAGAGAGTATGAAACATCAACTCTCCGTACTCCATATAGGTTCGTTGTTTTAATGCTAAACAGAATCTTTAGAGGAGCTTATGGAATTTTTTTTAAAATGGGTTGGATACCAAGTATCTATTTTGTTGCTACGCAAGGTACAATTTTTTAACTGGGAAAGTACAGTGCCCAATAGTCTGTCAACTTGTATAAGCACAACATTGGGAGGAGTGTCCCAAACGAAGTCAGAATTTTACATGAGTTCTATTTTGATTGATTGCATTCTGTGCACTCAGCCTTTCCCAGACTTAAAGTGCCATTGGGATAAGGACCGAGCTCTAGTGTATGCGGCCTATAAATTATTCTAGGCCCACAAATATTATAGCCATTATAGGGATATTTGTGAGGATTTCATTATTGCATTATATACTTTGATTTTCTTGGTAGAAAGAAATTGTATGTGAGAAGAATCTTTCAAATTTGTGCAAGAATACGGAAGTTATTATCTGACCGAACAAGGCCTATACTTAAGAATGTATGGTGGTTCGAGAGCCCCTTCTCTTCTACCAAAGTATGCCACGGACTATGTAATTCACAAGGAGGCTATGAGACAGTTGTATATTGATGAGATAGGAAGTTTCATTTTTTAGCAGAAGAAGGCAGTCTATCCTACAGTGCCCTTTTTTGTTGGAAGTTACAAATTTTCCAGGGTGAAGAATGCATCGGAGTTTGTTAAGGAATTGGAGTATTTTCATTTTGGTGAAATGAATTTCCACAGGAATGACTCTAAGGGAAAATTTGTTGATTATTGCATATAAGCTGGAGTACATTTCAAATATACCAATTTCTGGGATAAGGATGAAGAGACCTTCTGAAATGCTAAGAACATGACAGCTTTAAGGAGAAGATTCAAACAGAAGATATCTACCGTTGGTGGTAAAGGAAAAGTCGCTGAGAAGTAGAAAAGGAAAGAAGAAGAAGCAAAAAAGAGGTAGGAAGAAGCTAACAGACTAGTACAGGAGGAAGAGAACTGGTTGAGAACAGAAGAAGAAGAAAAGAAATGAGCTGCTAAAGAATTAGCAAAGAAGATTAAAGAAGAAAAGAAGAAGATGAAATACGGAAAAACCAGGTAGAAAGTGAAGGGTTCAGATTAGAAGATATCCAAAAGAAAAAACAACCAGTAGAAAATCCTAGGTGAAGGAGTGAGAGAAGAAACACAAGAAGAACAAGACCCTATTGATCAAGGACATGTTCAGTCTGATATTGATCCATTAGAACCTGTTGTTCCTTCTAGTAGTGCAGTAGGAGAAGGTTCGGTGTCAATTCCTGGAGTTGAGTTAATTTCTTTCATGCCCACTGAAGGGGAAGAGGTGCCGGATTTCAACACTATCTTTTATGATAAGGAAAAAAAGAGAATTGTCAAACGAACAGAAAAGAAGGTGAACACTAGGGGTAAACCCGGAATGATGGTGACTAATAAAACAATGGTTCATGGTACTAACAAAGATCCCCAATTAATGACTAGAGCTGGGGTAGCCCTATCCCTAGCCACTGAAAACAATGTAGACAGAATCATGACAGATCTAGAGCAGTCTCAGAAAAGGGTCACACAGCTCAAAGAGACTTTGAAGAAAGAAAGGAGTGAAAGCCAGAATTTGAAAATAAAGTATGAGGACATGATCGGTGAGGTCGATATATCAAAGGAAGAATGTCAGGATTTATAGGCAGATACAGATGCTTTGGTAATATCAACAAGAAATATAGAGAAGAATGCCCAAATCACCTTGGCAGAGTTAGGGAAGCCCAAAAGACAACGAGGGTAGCCCAAAAGTTTTTTGTTTTTTGTATAAATATAGGCAAGCTTGATGTACCAAAGGACCTTTCTCAGACTATCTTTGTGCAAGATTATTGTAAGAATAACTATTTCATCTTATAATAAAGAGTTATATTTTTTGGGCTGAAGAAAGCACTGCGGGGTTTCAAATGCTTGGCATGGACTTGTTGGATGTGAACTATTTCAGTTTCAGCTTGTTTTCGTGAACTGTGAGAATGTTCTAACTCATGAACTCTTTAATGTTATGAATGTGCTCCTGTATTTTTCTGTGAAATTTCCACAATCATATTTGAGTAACGAATGTTTTAATTAATAATGAGCTATCTCTTTGTTTATCTGTCGATTGATACTCATGTATTCAGAAATATTAACAGCTATCTGTAGTGTTCTTAATGCATGATATACAATACATTACTCAACAATAATTACAATATTACTCCCTAGGGATAGGTTAGTGAGTCTTAGTTAGTTGTTCTTTGTTTATGATTTAGAAGTGAGAGAGGTAAGAACCTACGCATCACATTGTGATACTCCTAGTTATCTCTATCGTCTGCATTTAGTTAGGCACTTGCATTTCATAAACATAAAACTAAAAATACACTTAAACAGTGGACCGGGCTACAACCGGTAAAATAAGATATAACCGTTACTTAACCTATGGTAGCTGGACCGTAAACCGGACGGATTCCCCATACCAAACAATAATAAGCTAATTGGGAACACTTATTGGGGAGAATCCCTACTATTGTTACCTACGATTTTCTAGGCTTCAATACATCACTACACACATTTATAGTCTCATTTGAACACATTAGACAATTAATGTCGGCTATGTTCCTAGTAGCTCAATTTCCCTATGTTCAAGCAACATAATTCTTAATTTTTAATCACAACAATATCAATTTATAAAACTAGCAATTCCCTTAACTTGTACCACAATCAACCCAATGACCACTGTCACAATCTCACATATTTTAAGATTTCAAAGGTGAAAAATATTAACAATTATATTTACTAAAAACACTGTCTAGTTTATACATTCCTGTTTATATAAAAAAAAACTATTATTGCCATCAATTGCCACCATACCCATTGATTATATTCGAACAATTATATACAATTATTTTTATAAAATAACCATTATTATAACATTTAGGAATGATAATTATGATCATTGCACTGAGAGTATAGAGTTGCTTACAATCCAATATGGGGTAGATGTTGTCACATGCATCGTTGTGTA
>LPNX010749050.1:320204-336702 GCA_001517045.1 Pseudotsuga menziesii | reverse complement strand
TGTATGTATATATATATACATATATATATACATGTATATATATATACATGTATATATACATGTATATATACATGTATATATATATATATATATATATATATATACATGTATATATATACATGTATATATATACATGTATATATATACATGTATATATATACATGTATATATATGTGTGTGTGTGTGTGTGTGTGTGTGTGTGTGTGTGTGTGTGTGTTGTTATAGTTGATTTTACCATACTTGGTAGATCACAACTTTATGGCCTTCCATGTCCCTTTACAGAATCTTTAGACCCCCTTGCTCAAGTTATACTTTGATGAACCAACAAAGTCCCTAAAAACACTTTTTTATGTGTATACACGACTTTTAATCCAATACCCGTGTGTACATGCATCTTTTGAGCCAATACCCACGTACATCGGGAGATATGTATGAAAATAAAAACTTTGGAGTTCCCCTCATTGAGTCCTGAATAACTTGACTCTTTCCCTTCCATATGCCTGGAAAACACTCAGACTTGACCCTCCATTGCCTATTGGAGGGATATATATTGAGCCTCTTGTATGCATTGAAGGAGAAGAATTTTGGAGAGCAAGGAAACTATAGTTCATTGTTTCCTCACTTGTTTATGTTTGAGTTTGCATCCCTTTGTCCCTTTGGAGCACACATTTATGCTCTTCCCAATCTTTCCTTTTCTTTGTAAGCTTTCCATTGAGATGGAGTATTGAAGTGGTGGAGGTCGAGGTGGAGAACTCGATTTCTCCGTTTTGATGACGTACCGATAGAGTTTGTCACTATTTGATGAGGTACCGATAGAGTTTGTCGCTGTTGATTATTAATAGAAATATCCATTTCTTGTCCATTACATGTGTATAACTATGAATATTTTGTCCATGGATGTATTTATATTTGTTTATACATGATGGTTTAGATATGCCAGAGTAGTCCTAACACTTTGATATATAGCATGATTGTCTTGTTTGATGTTGTTGAGAGAGAATTGTAAATGCAAGCGTGTTGGAAAAGCTCAACGAGGATCTACATAATAAACCATCTGGAATAAGGTGTGCTTCATATCCCTTAGTTTTAGATGTATTTATTTCTCTTGCATATTGGAATGGATTAGTTTATGGTGTCATTCAGTCTATTGTGGTCTACCCCAAGCCATGGGATGTTTCTCTCTGTAACAGAATTGGCAACTCCACTGGGGAGGTTCCTTGTTTTTCTTTGGGGATTGGGGGCACAATGTGCTTGAATTGATCTCTATTTCTCCTCGTTTCCATGTCGCATTTAGTAGCATGTTCATCCATTAACACTCCCCTAGAGTGGTTTGACCCTTGGCCTACTTTTTACCACTTTATTCTCTGTATATGCGGGTTTTAGCCTGAAATTCGCATACATACGTCGATTTTGTCCTAAAAGTTGTGTATGTTTCTCTTTTGAGTTTGATTTAGATGATTGAGAGTTGTTGGGTGAAATTTGAATGTTGTTGAGTCTTCCTGGGTGTTGTTGGTGTCTGTCTACTACCTCTATTTCTGCTAGAGACATTTTTTATTTTCCTTTTAATTAGAATTTGTTCTTGTCATCTCATTTTCTTTTTGTTTTGGTATTAGTTGATTAGATTTATTTTGTCTTAGGGGCTTGCTTGGCTATTGTCTAAGAGTTGTTGTAGGGTCTGAGAGTTGTAGAGTCTTTTGTTGCTTTCACATATCATTTATTTCATCAATACAAAAATATTTTATTTTTGGCATGTTTATGCACTTTTGCATTTGCATTTGCATGGTACTTGGATTAGGTTTGCTTAGTTGATTAGTAATCAGGATTTCATATAGGCATGGTTGCATTGTCATTTGAAGGGAAAAGGATGCATCTCATGTAGTGGTATACCTTGTTTTCTCATTTAAAGAAAAAATTGCACTTGGAATTGTTTGTTAGGTGTGCATATTTACTTTCACTTATGAGTCATAACATCATTGGTTGCACGGTCATTTCCTTTGAGTAATCACAGCCCATAAAATCAACGCTTACATTTTTGTTTGATAAGGTACTGTAGAAGGAGCAAGTCGATAAGTCGACTTGAATGATAGTCAACTTATTCGATCAGCCGACTAAGTCGACGAGCCATTAGTACATGTTTGAAATGCATGCAAACAGATGATACCAGAGCAGGAGATTAAGGACTAGTGGGAACGTAAGGTTGCAAACTATTTGTAGAATTATGCACGAAGGAACAGATTAACAATCGTACAAGCAAAAGTAAGATTCTTCACCGAAACACATGAAAAGTTTGAAGAATTAGTGCCCCAACTTCTGAAGAAACTCCTGGATGAGAAAACCGGAAGGGACTAAAGAACAACAGTTACTAGAAAAACTGATCTGAGGAGGTAGAACAAACTTGTCGGAGTGGTTCAAGAAAATCGTCGATGACTTCTATGAGGAGCAAGCGGTCGAAGAAAAAAATTTGGTGGAAACCGTCAAGGAGAAATTTTACACCGATCTCACCAAGCAATTTCTGTGCTCCTTACCCACCTTGCTGTTCAAATTCCTGATCGAGAAGGGAGTAGGACATATTGTCGAACCACATCCATCACTTCATGAACTGCCATCAAATTCTAACTGGGCAGAGAAGCAAAGGAATTGGGAAAAATTCATTGCAGAAAGGGAGTGGGAATAATTCCTAAGCAAATAGACCGAACTATTCGGGCTTTCTAAAAAGTGTCGGGTAGGCTATGGGGGGGTAGCTGGTCATATGGCGAGATAGAGTAGAGTGGATTCTAGTCGACTAGAAACAGATACCATTCACCAGTAATGAGAAGTCGACCAAAAGGGAACTCAAGAGAATAGTATCACACGAAGGTATGTTAGACATTTAGAAAATAGAGAGGGAAGAGAGACAACAGAGGAGGGAAGCAATAAGAGAAACAGCCTCAGAGCTGCATAGAGGAAGGAGTCCTAGGGCGACCGACCAGGAAGAGAATCCACCAGAGTCGGGTCATGACCGACATGAAGAAGGCGTGTAACAAGAGGCATCCCCTATGGAGGAAGAATTGTGGATAGAGCAGCCAGAAGCTCTCCAATTAAGAGCTCCCCATGAAGGAACAACCCTCTCTCCGTTGAATCCATGTACTCGAATACAAACTATTGTCAAAGAGGACCTCTGACTACGAGCTGGTGACTTTGGTATATGGAGTTGACTAGACGACGAAACATACATTAGACGACACCTCATTATACGTCGACCAGAAGAAGGGAATTGGGTTACCTTTCAAGCGGTACCCTCCAACAGAAGTATCCACTTACTCTTACCGACACATGAAGGAGAACCCCCCCACCAAATACAGCTTTAGAAGACACGGAACTTTTAGAACTGCAGACAAATAGTTGCAGTGGGCCATCGACAGACGAAGTTGACATCAACCGACTGCCAGTCAATGAAGAATCGAAAACCGACAGGAACAAAAGTTTCGTCGACCATAGTCCCACAGAGATGAATAAACCAATAAACCCACCACCCTCACCCCCACCCCCACCTCCACCGTTGCCACCTCTTGAGAGCAGTGATAGTGATTTCGACATGGGTCACAGATCAGCTCACATTCCTCTATATGAGGGGGATGAGGACCCCAAATGACAATGGTTTGTCTACAAGTCGATTTGGGAGGCTAACCAAGTTACAGACGAAGAAAGACAAATGGTACAGTTCACCGGTGCCTTGAGGAAAAGGGCATTGACGTGGTATGTGACCTTTTCAGAAAGACAACCTAGAGCAACCAAAGCCGAGATCAAGGTGCAATTTCTATCATTTTTCAAAACTCCAGATGCCAAACACCTGGCAACGAAAAAACTAAAAACAACATCACAGAAGCCCAGGGAAACTGTCTGTGACTATGATAAGCATTTGAAAGACCTTCTGAGCCAACTGGACTATTTTATAGATGAACAATTACTAATCCAGTGGTTTCTTGCAGGGTTATCTCAGAAAGTACGTCGACACATCAGTTTGGAAACATTCAAATCTTACGAAGATGCACTAACAAAATCTCTTCAAGTGGGGATGGATGAGGACATACCTGCTTATCCCACTGACCACAGATTGGAAGAACAGCTCAAGAGTGTGCAGAAGTCTTTAAAAGAGTTAAACCTAAGAATTAGGAGATCTGGTGCACAAAGTGCTCGACGGCCGGACACTCCAAAGACAACTGCCAACAGGAATACAAACGAACATGACGTTCGATTTGTGCAGACAAAATATTTTTGTGACATCTGCCAGGAACATGGGGACCACTCGACAAAATACTGCCCATTCAACATGAAGAATGGCAAGGCATCCTGGTGTGCAATATGCAAAACCAAAAATCATAACACCGCCAACTATCATTTGAACCTGAAGAACCGGAAAAATTATCAGACAGTCTACCAAACTAATGCAGTTGCACACCATAACGAGCAAAAAAATTTAGCAAACGATCAGAACGATCAGAGATATGACGGTCGACGATACGAGTGCCAGTACGACTTCTAACGTGGAGGCTACGGAGGAAGAGGATGATTCCCTGGGAATCATGACAACCGACCGCATCGACGCATCCAGTGCTTTACATGTTATAAGGAGGGCCATCGATATGCAGACTGTCCATATAAAGATAGAACTGACCTCAAATTTTGTACTCATTGTGGAGTAGGGGATCACTCCCTAGAGGATTTCCCTACCATGTTAGAAAAAATAAATACAAAGAAAAATGTTAATGTCTTGTCCTGTGTGCAAAAAAATGATGTAATAAACACAAAAAATTTGCATATTGTAACTCGACAAGGAACAAAAATAGGAGGTGATAACCCAAGAATTAGCAAAATAAAAGAGAAAACTGTATATCTTGATCCACTGAAAGAAAAACAAACATACAAAGAAGCAACCAATGTATTCAAAGACATTGCACAACAAAAACAAGCTCACAACAATTGACATCACACAATAAATGAATTAATCCAACTCGTACAAAAAGACAACTCAGTATCTCAGTTCATCGATTTGCTATATGAAATAAAATATAACAACTCTCGAAAACAAACAAAGAACATCTACATCTTAAATAAAAAAGACAAAGGTGATGCCGACCCACTTGTCGACCTGGAAATTGAAGGATACCACGCCCAACAAGTAGTGCTCGACTTTGGATCACAATTAAACATCATGACTTGTGACACTTGGGAAAAAATGGGTAGACCTCGACTCTATGAGTCAAGCATATATCTGAAACTAGCCGACGAGGGCCTAATTGAACCCATTGGAGTCTAGAAGAATGTTGACACAACTATAAAAGGAATCTCATCCAAGGTCGACTTCGAAATCATTGACCCTAAGGAAGGATCCAGTTCCTTCCCAGCGTTAGTCGGTCAACCTTGGGGTAGAAAGATGAAAGCATCGATATCCCTGGACAAGGAGCGAATCAAATTAAAAGGAAATGGACAAAAGGTCATTGTACCCATTCACCCATCTCAAGGAGAACCTTGGACTGAACCTATCGATGACGAAGTCGACATCCAACAACTCTACCAGAACCAAATACCCACAGAGAAATTCATTTAGGCAACCAAGACTCACTTGGTTATAATTCAGATGCCGAATTATATGATTGTGAGATCAAGAACTATGAAACACAAGCAAGAGGGTGCTGGACTATTCAAAAAGTGCAGAAAAATCCCACCCAATAGTGCTTCATAGTGTCCATTGTCCCAAAAATATTTGAGAAGAAAATTAGGGAATACCCTACCTTACAACCTACCAATGTAAATACTACACAACTACCAAGATACAAGGAAAGGGAATCACTAGTCATGTATGTAGAACAAGTTTCCAAAATTATTGGTGAACATGGCCGACTTCAAAGCCTAGTAGAAACTTTTACAGGACAAGTTGCTCGATGGTGGGATACACATCAGATGAGACTGCAGACCTGGACAACAACTTCAACTTACTTTGTCGAAAGGTTTGGAGGAAAGAAGTTAACCCAACAAGCTCAGATACCTATATTCACTCAAGGACAGAACCCAGAAGATCATATTAAAACTTGTGAAAAAGAGTGGAGAAGACTTGGATACAAGGATGAATGAGCATGTCCACGCTTGTTCCCATCAACCCTCGCTGACTTACCAAACAAATGGTATAATATGGAAGAAGCTAGAGGTGAAACATTCCTATGGCATGAACTCAAGGAAAATTTCATTAAAGATTTTAACTTTATACCACAAAATGAAAACTTGGTCGAAACAACAAAATAGATTAAAGAATTTATACAGCCGACCAAAAACAAACCCTTAAACGATACCCGACAGACAATAAAATGCAACAATATACAAACGAGGATAAAACCACAATCGACAAGACTACAGTTAGAAAATGAAAAAATGGAAGGAAAAAGCTTTAGATGGAAATCCAACCATGTCGAAACGACCAAACCTATTTGTACAATCCTGAAAGTAGAAACAACTGACAAACAGGATACCGACAGAATGACTGCAGCTGAATTCCCTGCCACATTCTCACATTTCAAAGAAGGAAGTCAACTGATCAATGAAGCCAAAGCACCAGAATGGCTAGATGCTAAAGTCAAAACTAGAGAATTCGACATCTCAAATGATGACCGACCAAAAATGGCAAAGATTGGTGACTACTGGAGTGAAGAGCAGACCACAGAGATAGTGAACTTATTAAAGGAGTTCCAAGATGTATTTTCTAGAGATTATAAAGACCTCAAAGGCTTAGTTCATGAAATGAGAGAAATGAAGATTGATACTAAACCTGATGTTCGACTTGTGAAGAAAACGCCATATAAACTAGCTCACAAATACAAAGAGATAGTCAAAAAGGAAATTGATAACATGCATTCAGCAGGCATCATCTATCCTATCGACCAATCAGAATGGGCAAGTCCAATGGTTGTACAGCCTAAGAAACAAGATCCGACCAAACTAAGAATTTGTGTCAACTTCAGAGAACTAAACAAAGTGACACTGACAAACCCATTTTCGACTCCTTATGTAGATGAAATCTTAAATGAGGTTGCAGGACATGAATGCTACTCATTTACAGATGGATTCTTAGGTTATAACCAAGTGCCAATAGCTAAAGAAGACCAGAAGAAGACAACCTTTGTGTGTGAATTTGGTTCATTTGCTTACAACGTTATGCCTTTTGGATTAAAAAAAGAACCTGCAATATTTTCTAGATTTGTTGTCAAAACATTTTAGGAATATATCTACAAGACCATGGTAGTTCACTTTGATTATTGGACAATATAATCCATGTTAAAAGATCATTGCAAATGGCTCATACTTATGTTGGAAAGATGTCAACAAATTCAACTCTCCCTAAACATCAAGAAATGCATATTTGTGACCCCCATAGGGATATTATTAGGGCACATTGTCTGTAAGGAAGGCATTAAGGTCGATTTTGCAAAGATCAAAATTATCCTCGACCTAAAACCACCAGTAAACCCAAAACAAGTCAGGGTGTTACTTGGCCACACAGGCTATTACAGAAAATTCATAAGATATTATTCAGATATGACCTATCCTCTTGAAGAACTATTAAGGGAAGATCAAGATTTCAACTGGACAGAGGAGTGCCACATATCATTCGAAAAATTAAAAAGAAAATTAGTTGAAGCACCAATCCTAAAGTTTCCAAACTGGTTGATCAAATTCCATGTTCATATTGATGCATCAGGTCTAGCAATAGGCGCAATATTAACTCAACCAGGAGATGATGGAATGGATTATCCTATAGTTTACAGTAGCAGAAAATTAAACAAAGCTGAGAGAAACTATTCGACAACAGAAAGAGAAGCACTAGGAATGGTCTTTGCACTACAAAAATATCGACATTATCTCCTAGCTAACCCATTTATATTCTATACAGACCATCAGGCCCTGAAGTATCTCATCAATAAACCACTTCATCATGGAAGGATCTGTCGATGGGTACTTCTCTTTCAAGAATTCGAGTTCGAAGTCGTTGTTCGACCAGGAAAGTTAAATGTCGGTCCTAACCATTTATCCCAAATCGACACAGGAAAAGAACAGACAGGAGTCAACGATGACTTACCTGATGCACATTTATTTTGGATAGAAGCAGTCCCAGCAGAACTAGAATAAATAGCCCAGTTCTTTGAAGATGGACATGCACCAAAAGGAATGAGTACAAAGAAAAAGCAGATCTTAGCTATGAAGGCTACACCATACAGTCTTATAAATGGATTTTTATACAAAATGGGATTAGATGACATCCTTAGAAGGTGTGTACTAGAACACGAATGAGACAACATTATGCATGAATGTCACGTCCCTGTCCCTCAACCGACGAAGAGGACGCGACCAACACAACAACACAGCCGGGTAAGATGCCCAATGAACATAAACAGAAAACAAAAGCTGGAATTAAGCATACACAGATGCATTTATCTTCAATCATACAGCGGAAGCAAACACACACATTCCAGCAATCTCCATGTTCATTATAGTTCATTTAACATCAATATAAAATTTGCAGAGATGGAATAACCAGCAGCACTTATCTCTTGATGAAGAATTCACCCGCAACCAGCTACGTCGCTGCAACGTTCCACCCAACCATAGGCCAGCTTTCTCATCTATCTCTCAGCAACACTGCCACCCCCGAGCTGGGCATGATTCCTCCGGACTAAGGGTCAATTGCAGGCTTACACATAGCCAAGGGGACACATAACAGCCAAACCAACACTGCTGGGTTTCACAGGCTTTCCACAGACAAGCCAAGCCAGCACAGTCCAAGGTTCAACCACTGCATACCAGCAGCCAAACAATCCCTTCACAACTCTGTGAAGAAGTCATAACAACCAGTGACAGTCCCCAAACAAAAGGTGAAACACCACTCCAGCCTACAAGGCAACTCAGAGTGGGTTTTGGCCCTAATCGTGGCCAAAACAACTCAGCTGCAACCCAAACTAGGGTACCTCAGCAGCCACAACTCCCAATGGATGATGGAAACAATCCCCCGATTTCTCTGCGTGAGGATGAACAGACCACAGTAGGAAAATGGCTCACTACGAATTGGGCACTACGGCCAACCAAAAACGTGGAGAAGACAAAAACGGGAAGCAATCCCTCTTCGTGAGAATGCACAGCAATGGAGAGTACACGAATTTGCAGTCAGCGGGTGCTCAGCCACTCGTGGAGAGGAACAAAATGTTTGCGTGAGACCAAATTCGTCCAAAACCTGTGCGTGAGGAACCAACAGACCCAAAATCGTGGTGAGTGAGTGAACTGACCAGGGAGAGTGCGTGAGGGAGAAGAATGGGCAGACGTGGGTGGAGTGTGGATGTGGGTATGGAGCTGACAGCCCTGCTACTCCACTCCCAAAGGCAATAACTGCCCTCAACCACTCAGCCATATCTCCTCAACCACCAGCTCTGAAGAATTAAAGAGGTTGACAAGGTTGGGTGAGACAAAAAGGTGGCAAATCAACAAGGTAATAAAACATGGGTTTTTCCCCCATAACCAAGGTTTGACATCCCCCACCCCTTATCCTTTGGAACCATGCCCTTTTCATTCCACGTTGCACTGCCGTAGCTAGTTGTGGTTTATTTTAATTGATGTGCGTGTTTACATGATGCCGAATTATAATGTGCCTTATAGCACAGCCTACCACTGGCAATTATCCCCATTGCCGAAACATACACAACAAAATCGATGGTGGGGCTTTTGCCTTGAGCTCCTCACCACGATTAATTACAATATATACATCATGCAAATGGGGTCAAAACCAGGGACGTGACATTCCCCTCCCCCTTGGAATAACACCGTCCTCGGTGTTCCATTACATATATACAATACATATACAATTGCACATCAAAATTTCAAAATTGCAGATCTGCCCCACGTTCAGTCATCTACTTTGAATGTTCACGACCAAGCCTCTCGGCTTCCATGGACTTTTCCTGCTGGTTCTCAGCTTCTTGCTGACCCCGAAGTCTAGGAACTTTGTGGCTATCGCCTTCATCATGTTCCCTCATTGGACAGTCCCGGCGTAATTGATGTCCTCCGCATCTCCAGCATCTCACTGGCTGCTTCATCTTTACCTGCTCAATTTCCTTTGAATCTTCATGCCTGGACCGTTTCTTATCGGGTCGCTTGGATGAATGTCCCCTCGCTGATCTACCTTCCTTTCCTTTGCCGATTGCTCCCAGAAGGCTTTTTACCTCCCTTTGCAAACCGATAGAGTCTTGCAAAATCTGGTGGTTCATTTCACTCTGCCTTTTCTGTATCCTGAGCATCTCTCCAAGATTCTCTTGGGTCTTGGAAATCACTTGAAGGAGACTTCCAGCTAAGTCCAACAACTTTTGATCTGCTACCATGATCAATGTGCACCACCTGGTTTCACTTTTCTCACCTGTGGAATGCACCATTGAAATTCTATCAGACCAAGCATAATATAGATATCAAAATCAGTTAGTCAATTACCCAATTTGGCATGACAATCCAAGTCTCATCAATGAGGCTTTCATATCTTTCATGCCTTCCCCAACAGGCACATGAGCTCCTTCATGTCCATTCTTGGGCAGGGAATTAACTATTCCAGCATTCACAAATTTGCTTAAGCAAATACACACATTTCATTCTCAATCATACATGCATTCAACAATCTCTTGTTTTCACAATGTATAAACATTATATATATAATCAAAAGGAAAGAGAGAGCAGTAAGAGATTTTCCCCTCTTTGTTCTGTTCCATCCTGGAACCCTCGCCATCGCAGTGGCTTTTCATGCTCTCAGCCTCTTTCACTTCACCGTGAATGCTGGACCAATCTCTCTTGGTCATGACACTTGGTGTCTTTGGTCTATTCCAGACCTCTAAACCATGGAGTCTCTCCACACGGTTTTTCTCGGCTGCTAGGACTCCCCCGTCCTACTAGCACCTTTTTCATTACCGCTCATTCCGAGCTTTCCAGGACAGTCATATGTCCACATGCACCTCTAGGATGCTTTCATAGTCCTCGCCTCCAGCGATACCTATATTCAAACATTGAATAAATTCACATATTTAGTTTATTCTTATTAGTTTCATCTCTAGAACAAGAGCTTAAAACATCATAACCCATATCATATACACATGTATATTCATAAGCAAAATAATCCAATACTTATCTGTATTGTACGTTTCCTCGTTCATCCACAGGATCCTGCTTCTCTTTGCAAGCCTTGGGATCGCCTATGGACTCAGATGTTAGGTCAGCACGCCGGCTGTTCCACAACATCAAATAATTAATGTCCAGCCAGTACATAACCATGTCAACTGGGCTTGGAACTTTATCATGACCATTTCCAGGTCTAGGATCTACTATGGATCCTTAGGCATATCACAACCCATCATACACTTATGTCAACAATGACACATACACTTATATCGCCATACACTTATACCAATATACACTTATATCAGCATGCACTTATACCAACATACACTTATATCAACATTCACCTTTACCTTTACCTTTACCTTTATCCTGTCAACATAAGCAACACAAGCAATACAAGCCAAATCATTAGCATCATTGCTCTAAAACTGTAATCACATTTCATATCATTCACTATCAACTATTGAGACACCCGGAGTGCGTCCACTCCCCAAAGTGTAATCAATATTGAAAACCCTCTTTCATGACTCGACATCGGAAAAGTGTGCACTCTCTTCCGGTGTGTGTCATGTAGGCCCTATGCATACTCAAGCAATCAGTCATCATGGAAATAAATCAAAACATGTTAAGCATATGGAATTTAATAATTAAACATGCATATTCATAGCAAGGGTCACAGAACACTTATCCATTTGCCGTCGCAGTATGCCTTTGTATCGGTTAGGCACCGTCAAGGAGTTGGGAAAAACTGAATGCTAAGTTGGTGAGCTCGCTGCGGAGCTAGGAACACCTACACTAGAACTAGCCTGACTTCTATAACACCCACACACACCCAGCACAAGGAATCAGTCCCTTCTCTGCTACTCAGTCCCTCAGGCCCTGCATTCCCTTCTAGTGCTATCCCGGGGTTGTGGAGAAGAAAGTCAGCCCTCTAGCTCTGTCTGTGTGGTTACCCATCACCAGGTTTAAGCAAACCAAGGCCCCATCCCTGTTTCTTTTTTACGTTTCATATCCACACACGTCTCACTGACATAAACCAAACCATCTCACTCATGTTATCACAAACATACAGTGCAGATGAGACATTTTCAAAATGTCTAATGGAGTTTCACCCGAAACCCATTTCCAAGATAAGGGAAAACCTTCCCATGAAGTTTGGCTCTTGCAGGTCATCACACATGATCTTCCTGCAGTGTGTACTCCTGACACATTCATCAAATAGCCAAACAGTTACTCATCACCTGATACCACAATCCAATTGATCGTTTCATAACCAAGCAATGACATTAGTGATCAAATTCAATAAGAATTTGCGATTCTATCTACTACAGAAATTGACTTGCTCAATTGTGGGTCTCTTGTAAGCAGCACTACTATGCCCATTACAATTTTATGCTTACTATCATAACATGAATACCCACTTACCATGTGTCCCTCCTGACACAATCTCACACAAGCCAACAATGATTAGTAGTTGTTAGTACCTCTTAAATCCAAAATCCACAATTCGAATTTAACAACCCGTACCAACTAATTTTTACAACCATGAGACTTTTCTCATAAATGGTAGATTCTGGCAGTGGTCAGGGACTTACCTCTCACTGTCATGTTTGAAAGAATCTACCTGAAACATGAATTTCAGCCAACCAAACACAATCTTGTGCAAGCCAATGGTGACTATAAGTGGTCAGCATTTTCTTAAATTTGAAATTCATAACGCAAATCTAACAAGCTCTTTCACATGGTAGATTCCAGCATTGGTCAGGGTCTTACCTCTCAATGCCATTCTCGGAATAATATACCTGAAATATAAGCTTCAAACAACCAAACACAAGCTTATGCGAGCCAACAATGGCTAGTAGTTGTCAGCAATTTCTCAAATCCGAAATCCACAATTCGAATCCTAACAACCTATTATGCATATCATATGGTAGATTCAGGCATTGGTCAGGACCTTACCTCTCAATGCCGTTCTTAAAATAATCTACCTGAAATATAAGCTTCAAACAACCAAACACAAGCTTATGCAAGCCAATAGTGACTAATAGTTGTCAGCAATTTCTTAAATTTGAAATGCACAATTCAAATTTAACAGCTCTTTTACACGGTAGATTCTAGCATTGGTCAGGGCCTTACCTCTCAATGCCATTCTCAAAATAATCTACCTGAAACATGAGCTTCCATCAACCAAACACTTGGTAAGTATGCATATACTATCTTATTGCTACAACCCTCACTGAAGCATTTTCAGAATTTACAAAATTCAAATACTTCAAGAGTTAGTCACATCAGTGTTCTCAAAGCTCATTTACTTCATGTAATCATTATCATGCTAACATTGCAAGGTATAATCACATCATTCATGCAATTAGATGAATTTTAGATACCCTTACTTCACAGGCGTATCATTCATACCGCCTTGCTCTTCAATAGAGCATTTCTGGCAGCCAATTGATCATGACTATCCTGCATTCATAACAACCTTCGAAACAGTTCCAGAATTATCATTAATTCACCATTTCAGTCATTAGTTAGTCTGCATACCACATGCATTCATCTCAATGCATTCATGCCATACATCACAACATTGCACCTACACTTATGCAATCAGTCATTCACATCCTTCATATGCATACATCCAATGCATAACAATAAGATTCATAAAATCTTCCTAATGCATATCCATTCATGCTATCTGGCAATGATTCAGGAATATTATGCATTCAACCATACCATGGCCCAACCATGACTAACTCATATAGGATGCATTACTATCATCAATATCATTAACATGTACAGGCATGACACCTTTCTACATTCCAATATTCACATGGTGTGAGGTCTCTTACCTGGACCAATCCATGGAATTTTTCATAAGCAAACTCTTACCTGCATGGGTCATACTTACACCCTTACCATGACCACTTTGATTGGTCCTTGCAGGAGATTTGCAGAATTTGCTCACCAACTATTGTCATGGACTTGTTGCCTTATTCCCTTCTCCAGAGGGTTGCTGGTATCATTCATCAGCATCAGCAACATGTTCATCCGGGTCCATGTCATCGTTGGTTTGTCCACTAACACCAACATCAAGCAATGATTATCATTAGTGGTTCATTATACATATATATATATATATATATACTTTCCAATAGTCTTACCAACATGCAATATCCTATGCGTGCAATGCATATCCTCATGCATTTCAAGCATAAACTCAATAAATGAAGTTATAATCAGCAATATAGGGTCTAATGAAAACTCCCCTTTCAAACCCCTCATCTTCTCATGGAATTCCTTTTCCACACAGCAGCTGATTGACTTCATAGTCCTTGCTGCCCCTGGGCATGCAACTGTCCAGATTTGTCCAATTGACAACAGCGGCCATCATTAGCACTTTGCTACTCCATGCTTAGAATCTGGTCACTTATCCCTATTCCCCACTGGATAAGCTTTCCAACGCCTATTCACACGCGTCATTCCGACCTCGGATGTGAAAACCACACCCCTTCTAAGAATGAAGACTTTCAGCAAACCTTTGCATTTTACACACAGCTGCATTTTGGCCGAGAATCTTAACTTCAGCCACCACACTTCCATTGCATCATTCATCTTTTATGAATTCTAGATTCGACTAAATTGCCCCAACATAGAGTCTTCTTTCCACAAGAACGACTGTCTCGAGGGACGACGGGGGTCAAGGGGGCTTGCCCCCTTGTGGCTTCCCTGCGCCACTGCAGGGCGGGTCGAGGGCAGTGCCCTCGTTTTTTTTTTTGTGAAACATGGTTTTCGCGCAATTTGGCACATTAGCTCACTGCCATTTTTCCCTTTTTCAGCCTTGAAAATTCTCTGAAAACAACTCAAAATTTCACTGAGTAACAGTTGAAATCGGCTCCTGGAACCATTGTTCCTTCCGCAGAATCGGCTCTTCCACCATTCTCCCCTCCACCGAATCGGATCCTCACTTCATCTACCCATCCGACGTATCGGCTCCCGGAACCATCATCACAGCCGCAACGTCGGCTCCCACATCAATCTCCCAGCCGCAACGTCGGCTCCTTTCCCATTCTTTCCTCCGCCGAACCGGCTCCCTGACCATTCTGTCTTCCGCCGAATCGGCTCCCCGGAAGCTTCTACCTTCTGCAACGGCGGCTCTTCGAAAGTTCCAAGCCTTCTGACGTCCGCTCTTCCTTGGACGAACTTTCCTCATCGGGCGTCGGCTAAATCTTGGATCCGGAGTCGGAAGACTTTCCAATCGGAAGCCTGATCGCTCCTTCACCCGCAATGGCGGACGCTTACTTCCCAAACTCTTCCGACCGCCCCAACACTTAAACAATTTTCAATCCTTTCGGCGGCGTCGATGATCGGACGACTTCTGAATCGGGTGCAAGATCACTCCGCCGTCCGCAACGGCGGCTCTTCCGTTATTCTCCCACTTTGAAAACTCTTCCGCAACGGCGGACAAAAACTTCACGAATCCTTCCGCAATGGTGGACAGGAACTTCGCCAGTTCTTCCGACTGGCCGCCCATTTACTTAGCCAAAATTCAAATTTTCTGCGGCGTCGGCGATCGGGCGTATCTTGAATCGGACGCGGGATTGCTCCACCATCCGCAACGATGGACATTCACTTCCTTCAACGGCCCGACCATTCCATACTTAGCCAAAATTCCGAGCTTTATTTTCGCGCATCGGTGATCGGATGGATCTTCAAACTCTCCGCGCGTCGGTGATCGGACGAATCTCGAATCGGACGTGAGATCACTCCGCCACCCGCAACGGTCGGAGGTTAACTCTGTGAACTCGTCCGCAACGGTCGGACGGGAAACTTCCGCCATTCGTCTGCAACGTCGGACGTAGATCACTTCGCCGCCCGCAACGGTTGGACGGTAGACTTCTCCAGCTCATCCGCAACGGCGGATAGGAACTTCTCCAGCTCACCCACAACGATGGAATTCCACTTCCTCCTGTGGTCTGACTGCTCACACTTAGGCGATTTTTCTGAGTTCGTTGCTGCTCTGCTGAACAGAGAAGGTAATTCTACCTTCTGTCACTGCACCTTCTTGGCCCATAGAGGCCCATTGTTGCAACCATGGCGCTCTGATACCATATTGTCACGTCCCTGTCCCTCAACCGACGAAGAGGACGCGACCAACACAACAACACAGCCGGGTAAGATGCCCAATGAACATAAACAGAAAACAAATGCTGGAATTAAGCATACATAGATGCATTTATCTTCAATCATACAGCGGAAGCAAACACACACATTCCAGCAATCTCCATGTTCATTATAATTCATTTAACATCAATATAAAATTTTC